>CAJUYH010000057.1:0-102752 GCA_910591685.1 Galerucella tenella
ATCACCTGTTTCATGAAATATACATATTATTAATTTTATTCGCATATTTTGTTATAACACACTTACTCAAAGATATAGAGGTGAAAGTTATTATTTTTCTATTTTACCGTAAGCTTACTCTGACAACATCGTGGAAAATTACACTTGTCAGTGTCAAAAATGTGGTACTGTTATTTTTATTTCGTCTATGTTGTGCTTTGTTGAGTTGTTTGCATTTGAGCATGTCCACAAAAAAAAAGATATCCCAATTTCACGGTGTCAGAGCGACAATTAGGTACTTATAAAAGTAGCCGTTCACCATAAAAGTATAATAGAATGCAAAAAGACAGATGCTGTGACCTGGCGAGAAAAGCTGGAATTTGTTGGAGTATCATGAGAACACTGGGTTTAGATAGTCGAAACCGAGTACAAATTCCAATATTTCGCCAAGCTCCAAGCTAATCATCGAAAAGGTCGTCAAGTTCCTCAAGATCCATTGACAATAACAATGAAATGAAATACACACAGAACCTGGATGCTACTAAACTACTATAAATGAATCAAATAAGCTTCTCGATTTCACCCCAAACGATAATAACACAATCAAATTTAAAGTTGAAATAATCTTTGTTGCAAAATGTTTGCAAACATGGAAAAATCATGACACAGTTGTCAGTTAGAATATATGGTTAGAATAACGGAATACCTCTTTTTGGTATTTAACTGTATGTTCTATGGGTAACATCAACTTGATAGTGGCAGCTAGGGTAGCCGAAAGTTTGGCTGCCAGCTAATGCAAACTGGTAGTTGATAAACACTTTGACCAACAGCAAAGATTCAGCCGAAGCATTGATAAACCCGCCCTTAGTACGATCTAGTATACCTTTAAAAGGGTATTGTTACATGCTATTATTAAACTTGTAATATTCGATTGTTGGGGTCAAATCTTGCAACTGAATTTTAAAGTTCAACCAATGGTTCAACCATGCATGGTTAACGTCATGATGTCATTATAAATTAAATATGGCGGAGGGACCAAAATGGAGGACTAGTATTTTTTATGCACTCCCACAATATCGGTATCAATTGAAAAGGTTTGCTGGAAAAATATAAATAAGATGACTTTAAGCGAACTACCCAAGATGCTGGACCAAACGTATTAGCTATAAATATGAAATATAATATTTAAATCCTGGTTAGAATATTGGATCAAACTAACCAAACTATTGTGTTATCGTCGGTTCTTGATAAATACACAAAGTTTTAATTTAATCTGATGTTTTGAAGTTGATGAAAATTACTTCTGAAGATCCCGTTACAAACGTGATTACCCACGTAAAGGTAAAGCTTATAAAAATGACTCAGTTTTTAAGGAGAGGCTTTTTTATGTAGGCGTTTATGTTGATGTTCATGTATATAATTTGTATGTGAGTTGACACAAGGGAAAGTTGAAATAATTAATTTTGATTTGAATAATTCATAAAAATCAGTTGTTAATTTGATTTCAATAATAGTCCAATTTACTTGACCTGACAAATTACAAAAGCGTTGCTATTGTATGCTAAGTAAAAATCGTTTGTCAGCACCCAAATATCTCACTTTTTTTTTAAACTGAAGTGTATGTAAGTATGAATGTGTTTTGGGTGATATTCAATGAGACCTAAAAGATCTATTGTGTCCCCTTACTTCTACTTAGTTTCTGAGGAGAGTCCCAGAAGCTAGTTGCTCCTTTAGTCCTATTTCCCGTAGGAATTTTAGGATATTTGCATGCTGTTAAAACTCTTAGTGCAGTTTTACTTTGAATTATGCATTTATTTGATCTCAACAGGTTGTAGTCACCCAGAAGAGTCTTTGATTGTCTAAGCTCAACTAGATCTTTCCAATTTTCAGATCTTCTCTTTTCTCGGCTTCACCTATTTCTTCCAATATTACATTGGAGCTGATTCCGCAAAAGGGTATTTCAGGCCTCCTATTCGCTAGCTCATCTGCTTTTTCATTTCCTTCTATTCCAGTGTATCCTGGAATCCACAGTAAGGTGACTATATTATTTTCGCCTAGTTAATTGAGTTTGCCTAGGCTTTTCCACACCATTTTGGAACTGATTACACAAGAGCTCAGTGCTTCAATGGCTGCTTGACTATCCGACATCATGATAATGCTTCGCCTTCTATATCCTTTTTCAATATTAAACTAGCGTGGATTTCCGCGTTAATAATACTTGGATTTTTTCCTATCCCAGTTCCTTCTATTGCTTTTGAGCCGTCTGTGTACCATTGAATGGCATTCTTCCCAAGTCTGGTAATGGTATTTGGATTACCTAACTAAAGTGTAACAAATTATACATTTTTGGAACTTTAGCTCCTTACGTCAGGTTTGGTTTGAGCGACCAGGGGTCGCGACGCAAAAGATCTGACCGTTACGTTACGTTATGTTACGTTGCTTCGTTATGTGCCTTGCTTGCGTGCGTGTGCTCTCTCCTGAGTCTCTCTCTCGTTTACGAAGCAGCGATTCATATGCTTCGGCCGGGAATCGAACCCGGGCCGCCCGCGTAGCAGGCGGGCATTATACCACTGAACCACCGATGCTACATTAAAATTATATGCAAAGCTGGTATTCGCAGTGCTGGTGATCTACTTGAATTCGTTCGGATACATTTTTACTTTTCCATAATATTTTTTGCGCGACTGATCTTTTTAGTTTATTTACAGCATCGGTTGTCAGGACGGTAGGTTGTGTTTAATGGTTTCTTAGTTTAACACGTCGGATGATTTACTTACCGAAAAGACGTCAAAAAGTAATAAATAGCAAAAACAATTTCACCAAAATGCGAAATATTATATTTTAAACTGATCGAGAAGTATAAATGTCACTTTTGACATTTCGTTCATTTCGAAGAAATTTAAATTATTTTATTCGGAATTTATTTCAATACGATCGCGCAAAAAATGGTATAAGCATCTCGAACGTTAAGGGTAATTACAACGTTTGCATGTAGATTCCTCTCGTAAAATTGGACAAAATAATATGAGGATTAAGGGGTCTAGCACATTTAATTTTCGAAATAGAGGGTGTTGATATTTTGACAACTTTTAATTCGATAACTTTAAAATTGATGGATAAATTGATTTGACATTTGGCAGGTTGTTTTTAAATGTAAAAGGGCATATTTTGATAGAAATAGTAGTTTGTGCCATATTGCACGAGGACGAAGTTTGAGCACGACGTCGTAGGCGAAGTGCTCAATCGTTCAAGTGCGATATGGACAATCCACACGAGTCGAACAGCATATTTTTTCTACGAACCACTTAAAAAAAATCTAGAAAATATGAATTTCTATAAACTGTAATATAACTTCAAATTAAAAATTTAACAATTCAATTTTATGTTTCCACCAATGTTTTTGTGGTAAACGTACAGTTCTTGAATGTCCAATTTGTATAATGCTACGGTTTCCCTTTTTAAATATACAATGCTGTTATAAGTAGATGTTGCCAGTCGGACTCCCTCATGAAGGGTACCGTACCATTATCTATAATAATGAATATTCTGTTAAATATTTCAAACGTCTACCTGTTGTCGTTAGTAATATCAAGCAGAATAATTATTTAAAAATAAAATTAACAATAAAAGAAAACTTCTTCGCAAGGAATCGAACCCGGGTCTACCGCGTGAGAGTCTGGTTTGCTTACTACTCGACCACCGAGGAATATGCAAATTGTTTATCTATAACGTCAGATGTATTACATAAGTTTTGCTTAAAAGGAGCTGAAGTTCATACCGTGTGTCCCACGACACGTTCTACTTTTTTTTTATCTAGAGAATTTTATTTAGATCACAGTAACCAACATTACCTTAACTTAAGTGTATCTTAGTATTTTTTATTAGTGAGTCAAGCAATTTTGTGTCAAATGGTTTTGAAATATTTTGAATTTTTGGAGGCTAGAACGAAGTCGAAGCAGTAAAAAATATATCATTGATAATAAAGAGTATTAATTGTAAAATTTATATACCTGTAACCGGTCCTTTGTGTGAATGTCTCAAATCCGAAATGGCCGTAGGTCTAATAATTGCCAAATCGTGAATATTTTTCATCCATGTCATCAATGAATGCATGTAAGCACGGTATTTCTGTTGAGCAGTAGTTAAAATTTCTAATTCTTCAACTTTTTGTAATTTGTTCCTAATATCCCAGATTATCTAAAATATAAATGACCCTTCACAAAATCACGAAACATATAACTGGCCTTTCTTTCAATTGGGACGAGTCGATGCTGTGTCAGCCTGTAGTGGCCATACAGTAGGGTTGGCATCTACCAAATTTTTAATTTTTATCCACCAAGGCAAGCTAGATGATTTTTTTTCTCTGTAATCTTCGCTGTGTGTCGACCGTTGGAGGGGATAGGCGAAACTATCCCAGCGCGCGCAGTGGTGAATTTCCGCAATTCGGTCGGAGGTTGATGTGGTATATTGTATGTAAATAAAGAGGAAAATGGGGCACGACAGTTGTGTTGTTAATTGTGAAAATACAGGATGGAATAACAGTGATGTGAAATATTTGTTGGTACAAAGGAAAAAATGGATTGAGGCTGTAAAAAGAGTAAAGTGAGTGTCTTAACCTCACTTCAAAATACAGTGTACTGCACTGATACAGTATTCTATACGTCATGTTTTCTCCATCAATTTTATGTAGTTTGTTTATTTTTTCATAAATACATTTATTATAAATCATCAGATAAATCATGAAGAAACAAATGTGCAATCGATACACATATTTATAAAGAAGCAGCTCATGTCACTTGGAATGTCAAATGGAATAATCGATTTTTATTAATGATTTTAGGCAACGTTTATCTCTATTGATTCTAATCCTACAAAGCTACACTTAACATAAAAAAATACATTTTAAAACGATTACTTACCCAGTCGCTCATAAAGTACTGAGCATTAGTTCATTAGGCACTTATATTTTCAAATTATTTACATTGTAAAAGTTAAAAGGCTCCCTATCTTTATAATAATTGTTGCTTCCATAAGCTTTACGTGTAAATGCCTCCGACGTAACTTGCGTCTTTAAGCCGCGAGGGGGCGACAGTAGGTACGCACATAGCGACTAGCATCGGTCTATTTTTGCGTCTGAAGCTAATTACCGACGCCGTGAGCACTCTACCACTAACTAACCGGAAATTTTGATGGACCCTCTAGTATTCCAATCAGTGCCAGTGGTATGGATCTTTATCGAGCTCAACATCCATGGACTCGGGACCTCGGTTTTGGCATGCCTGCGAGCTGTGATATGCTAATACTCACTCTGCTAATACCCACTGCAGGCTGTACGGGTTATCCGCGTTCGACACTCCTTCACTATAACTCATCTGTAACTATCGCATCATCACAGTGTCCAGTGGATGCCCCACAGATAAAGAAGGTTAGGTTAGGTTAGCTAGACGATTGATAAGCTCGTATACATGATAATCATCATGATAATATCATTATTAAAATGTGTTCACTGCTAGCATTGTGCCTGCCCACACAACGTTCACCAGGAGGCAGTAAAACCTCTGTATCGTGATTAGTACGTACTTTTTTTAAAGTTGGTGGTGGTGTCGCCGTCGAAGGCGAGAGCGATGAGAACCAATTTCTATTTACACAAATTACTCCATGTTGTAGTGGCTCTATACTGACACAACAGACATCATAGATATTAATATGGTTATCTCTCGCAGAGGTGATGTGAATTGACTTACAAGATAAGGCGAGTTGACCACGCTAGATTTTTTGTAGGGTACCCAAGTCCATGCGAATGAGCCGTCCCTTAACGTATCCCAGGTTGAAATTCAGCAGGATATACGTATGAAGCAGATTCATTATAAACTAGAATCTTTGGATCCGTACTACTGTGAGAAATCGCGTTTGACATTTGATATTATATTCCGTACATTCAGATTGTTTTATACAATTTCAACATCGACCCGTCTATGTTGGAAAGCAAAGCATTAGAAGAAGGGGTTAATCGAATTTTAATATCCTTACTATTTGGCCATTTTTTAAACCACCAATTAAAATATTTTCATCGAATTTACAGAATGCTAATTTGGTTACTTCTCTAGGTGATTCTAATATCAGTTTCGGTTTTAAACCATCCAAGCAGCTCCAAATTAACGTGGGATTGTCAACATGAACTGCTTTTAAAACCTAAAAATTTCCTGGTTAACATTATCATTATAAACTTAACAATGACCTTTTTTCTTATTAGTTTTTTCACATAACCAACAAAGTTGAAATCACCTTTATAGGTAATTAGACTTATAATTTTTTTCGCCTACCTTTCCGGAGAACCAATGATATAAACAGCAGAAATATGGTAAAAGTAACGTTACAAGGCCGATATTGGCGTATCGGCCGTGTGTCGTTCAAGACATCTCATATTGATTCTGAGGAAACAACAAACCACGTACCTCGTAATTCCATAGAAAAATCCCAACATCGTGTTGTCATGGAACAACTTAACAATATTACACATACAAATAAAAATTATTAAGAACGTCAGTTTTTTGTGTCCGCGAGTTCGCTTTAACAACGACCATGAACGAAATTGAAGAAATTGAGGAACAAAATCAAATTTCTTTAGAAATAATGGGAGAATCATGTGCAGCGGGATCAGGTAATCTGGTCCCCGCTACCTACGTTAATACTCTGGTACTCTGGCCCTAAATTAATCCGACCAGTAATTTCGCCCCCGTCATGAAAATACAATTAAATGTTGTTCTTAGAATTGATGTAAGGCAGGTACTAGATATAATTAACAACTCCCTGAATTATCAGATTTGTAATTATTTATCGAAGTGAATTCGAGCTGAAAGTGTTGAAAGATAGCATTATGAAAGTAGAAATTATTGAAAGATTTCGTGGCAAAAATTTACTACAAGTATAGTTTACATGAAAAATTGAAAACTACAGACGAAACTTGTTGGAAATGTACTAACAGAAAGTGCAAAGCATGTGTTTATACACTCGGTGAATGTAGTGCAATTTGTGTAACCAAATACCCAGTAGTAATAACCCAAGGACATTGATAAATGCTCAAAAATTTTATGACAACTTTCTCAAGCTTGCTGCTTGAAGGCAACAGACCTACGCCTACGGCTTCTGTCTGTTTCCAAGCAACAAGCTTTCGAAATCTGTCATAAAATTTTTCGAACAATTATCAAAGATAATACCACGAGTACTTCAAATGTTATCGATAATTTTTTCTTTTCCACGAAAACTTGTTTATTTGGCAAAAATATGAAAACAAACCGATTGATAAAGTCACGAGTCCGTTAGGACGAGGGATTTTATCTAAATTCTGTTTGTTTGAATGTTTTTGCCTCAAATAAACAAGTTTGAGTCATGAAAATAAAAAATTATGTGATAAAATTTGAAGAGCGAGTTGTATTTGGGAATATTATTTTTTCCAACAATTGTGGAGTGGAATTTTGTATTAAATGTTCAATATTCTCTTGGGTGATGGCACTGAATCGGTTTGTGTTCATTTTTCAATAAACTTCGAAGCACTTTTAGTTGTCAATAATGACAAATTCAAAGTAAAATTTTGACATTTCAATGTAAGCAAGGTATTATCGATGAGGAAGCAGAATTATCAGTATAATACCGAATGATTGGCTAGAATAATGTATTGCTATATGTTAAAACCACCAAAATGTCAGATTTTGACAAGTGAAAAAAAACAATCAATGTTCTTGGGTTATTACTACTGAAAATTTTTTGACAGCTCCAATAACCAATAAAATGTCCTTATTTTTTATCATATGAACAATTTCACCCAATCATGTTAACATTACACTGATAACAGGCCATGGACTGTTTTCACGTTGCTATGGACACATACCTATTGATTTATTTCGATTTTGAAGTTTCAAATATTTAATCAAGTATTTAATATTTGGAAATGTCACGATTTGGTTGTAATTCTATAATTGGTAAAAAATTTTCTATCCGAATAACCCTCGGACATTGATAAATGCTCAAAAATTTTATGACAACTTTCTCAAATTCAGATAACAGTATGCCTCAATACAACAGGAGGCATGAGAACCACACCAACCAGAGCGATGGAGGTGATCCTTGGTCTCACTCCCTTGACATACACATCAAGGAGGTTATTTTGATGACCATGACACGCTTACGCTCTACCGGTATACAACCTGACGTAGGATCTGGTAGATTGAGACGTAGCCTATGTCGTGAGGCACTCAATGAGGCTCCACTGCTGCAGGCAAATGCGGACGCAATCTCACCACAATATGCCCTTCACAGGCCCTACAAGGTAATCATTGAATATAACACACAAGACACATCAGAAGAAGGCGCACTCCGCATCTTCACGGATGGCTCTAAAACCAATATGGGCTCAGGATGTGGAATTTACTTCAGATCTCTGAATCTAAACATCAAATGGGCGATGGGCTGTAATGTCAGCGTTGCTTAAACAGAGCTCACTGCTATCTACATCGCCGCAAAAGAGATTACCAAAAGAAACACCACATGTAATAAAATTCACATCCTCACGGATGGTAGACAAGCACTACTAGCCCTGAACAGACCACGTATCACATCAGGCCTAGTACTGGAGTGTCACCTGTCCCTGATCGAAGCCTATAGCAACAACGAAGTCACTCTAGGCTTGATCAAGGACCACAGTAAATCGAAAGGTAACCACATTGCCGATTCACTAGCCAGGAAAGCAGCCTCCCAAAAACTCTTGGTCTGTCGGCGTTTGCTATGATTGACCCAATAAAGGAACACTCCCTTGATAAGTTTAAGGGTAGATGGGACGATGCAGTAAGTTGCAGGCTTGCTAAGGAACTGCTGCAGTATCCGGACAGCAAAGTAGCCAAAAAATACGTGACTATGAACAGACAGAACCTTCGGACAGCCACGGGTATTCTGACCGGTCACTGCCACCTACGAAAACACCTCTATAGACTGGGTCTGTCTGACACTCCACTCTGTAGGGGATGTGAACAGGAAAATGAGACTGTCGAACACATTCTTTGTGAATGTCCGACACTCTCTTAATTTAGGTTTTCTGTATTCGGCGAGTACAGGCTAACACAAGCCAGCATGAGGGAGCTTACTTCTGGCGACGTTATCGCCTACTTCAAACAAATAGGCTTGATGACGAGCCAGAAGAAAGTCTGAACCTCAGAAGGATGCACAATGGGCAAATTGTGGCCTAAGTGCTGTGGGGGTCACCCGCCCTTCAAATTCTTACAGATACAGATACAGATCAGTGTATAATAAAGTTTTCTGTTATATTGTCCTATTTTTTTGTTTATTCGATGAAATACAGTTGTTTGTCACATATAGGAAAAGCTTTAGTAAACCTTAACAAATATAAGATGTCCTCTCTCCGCTACGATCACTCGTGCATCTAATAGTCTCGGGCTGCTAAAAATAATATTCTGCCTTTGTGACACAATAGTCTTGGTGTTCATATGGTTGGTTTTACGGTAAGGTAGGCGTGAATATACTACTTTTGACACTGTAAATAATTCGGAATCACTTATACGTACGCTATCCTCTAAATTCGGTCCGTAATGATAAATAAACGGCGCTTCATCTGCGTAAGCTAAGGCTACAGTTCCAGACCACATCGGATGCCAAACTATGTCAGATATCATTTTATCTTTACAACGATTGACGTCCATAAATGACATATACTCTTTTACTTCTTCTACTGTAGTGCCTGTAAGAAAACTGGCGCTTGTATTGATCAAGTCCAAATAATCGTCTGAATATAAGTTGAGAGCCGAGTTCACCTTAAAATAAAAAAAATCGTTACTTTTATAAGGCAGCCACATAAATTGTTGGGAAATAAGGAATATTAATTATATAGAGCGTAGAAAAAAGAGGGATTGACCGTTTTAACTGCTGCGGCGACCATTTTCCACTTATAGGTTTATATAGGAACTATGAGTTGAAATAATACTCTTCTTGGTGTGCGTCATCGATTGTTAAAGTCCTTCTAACACATTACGTTGGAAGAAATGGGATAAAAGGCAGGTCTGTGATTAATCCTAATCAAAATATCACAAATATCTTCTGTATGTTCCTTGTGGTATATTATTCATTATTTTTTTTTTTTTTTAATTTCTTGGGAAATTAAACCACAATATTTTTAAATTCTTTATTTCAACGTTTCGGTAGCGTTCCAGCTACCGTTGTCAAGAAAAAATAAGTAGAAATTAATTTTTATCCCTAACTGACACAACAGAAAAAATAGACCATTGAAAGTACGAATAAACGAACACAAAAAATATATCAAAGATAGGGAATTCTTTAAGTCAGCTATTTGCAAACATGCTTGGGAAGAGGGTCATCAAATTCAATGGGATTCATCAAAAATAATATTAAAAGAACCCAATAATAAAAGACGGAAAATCAAAGAAAGTGCTTTAATACAACTAAATGCAGATAAATGTGTAGCTAGTATTTCAGCCGAATGTAGTCAAATTTGGTTACCAATGTTAGAAAGAGAAATTTCCAATAATCAATTACCTGCGTTATCAGGATAGCATCATAAGTTTTTATCCAGGTTTTCTTATGATTTATAATTTGAATAGTTGTTAATCGATACACATTTCAATACACAAAATCACAAAACTGAGTATACATATTTCAAAAACTTAAATATTCATACACAAAAAAACTATCAAGAAACGCGTTTTATTAACATTTCCAATATAAGCGAAAAAAACGCGCTATCCCAATAAAAACCGTTCCTGGAACGTGCACTTCACTGGATTCCATTTCTAGTAGACTATCATATCGTTGGAATGTCATAAAATGAAATATTTCATTTCACATTTTGCCAGAGATATGATCTACTATGAATGGACCTTAATAAAAATTTGATAACAAAATTTTGCAGTCTTAAACTTCAAAATATTTTTTGATTGTCTAGTTGTCAAATTTTTTCTGTTGTGTCAGTTAGGGATAAAAATTAATTTCTACTTATTTTTTCTTGACAACGGTAGCTGGAACGCTACCGAAACGTTGAAATAAAGAATTTAAAAATATTGTGGTTTAATTTCCCAAGAAATTAAAAAAAGAACAAAATATCACAGTAATGAACTGTTTAAATTTATTAAAAACGTTAACCATAATTTTTGACGTAAAAAATTTAGGATACGCGTAAGCGCAACCTATCTATCGGGAGAAATTACGCGTTAAAAATAGAATGCAAACCTACCGTACGTCATTGCAATGTGTCTTACGCCTGTTTCTCATGTCTCACTGACAGTTCTCGTCAGGTCTGTACTTTGTTGTTTACGGTCAATTAATATTTATGAAAAGTGAATATTTATCCTATTGTTATATTCGATCCAATAATACAAAAATATGCCTAGATACACGGAAAAACATCAGCATTTTGTAAGTTCTCAAGTATCTACAGTTAGAAAAAGAAGCTGGTAATTATGAATTTCATAGCCTTTTCGAATTTGGCTGAATACGATCCTGATGATTTTATTTATCAAATTTGAGGTTAGCTATATGTCAAAATAGCAAATAAAATAAACGACATATGCTGAAAACCCGGAGATACGTCACAATCGAAGACGCACACCAAGAAGGGTATTATTTCAACTCATAGTAGAAGCTAAATGTAACTTTGAAAGGAAACTGTGAATTAAAGCTTGGACAGCTGTGCCTAAGTTTACGGCAACGGTACATTTCTTCCGTTTGTTTTAAAGAACTTGTCCAGGGAACAAGGAAGATTTATTCTTTTTTATCGGCCTTTGGAAATATTTTTATTTTTATTTTTAGACTCCTCTACCCGTATGAGAATGCCGATTTGTATAATCTCTTTTGTCCCATTTATAAATAATCTTTATGTGATCAGGCTCTATCTCAAGTTTGTAATTATTTTCAAAATACAGGATATTACAGAAAAAATGATGAGTAGAAGTGTCCATCATATTTTGTTTAGTAGTTTATAAAAAATGCAAAGCTGGCTGGCACTTAGTGGCCTTTAGCTTCGTTAAATATAGAACAAATTAAATAATAAAATGGTGACAACAAAAAACTAATCAATTCACAGAAGAGGAAAATTTACTGGAAAATGTTTTAAATAACACTAATTACCCGGCAGAATTTGTGAATAAAGAAATTAGGAATATAGAGAGAGGCTTATTTTTAATACACCATAATAATAACAAAAATATTGATTATTTAGCTAACATAATTTTTAAAAACTTGACAATACTGTATGTTCAGGGTTTATCCGAAAGAATTAAGAAAATTGGTAATCAATTCAATATTCGAACTAGCTTCAAATCTAACAGTACGTTGAGATCTATACTAACAAAAACGGAATCAAAAAATGAAGAACAATCTTCAAAAAACTGCATATACAGTAGAAACTCGATTATACGGCTCTCAGTTATACGGATTCGCGATTATCCGGACTACCGACTCATTATATTAAAATTACCTAAAAGCCTTGAGTATGTGTATATAATCAAGGCTAAAAGTCAAATTTATGCAAGCATGAACGTTTTAGTATATGTACGTACATGTATGTATATAATCTAAGAAGATGTATCTCCTAATAATTTCTAAATAAACATTGATTTTCATTGATATGTATTTGTTATTTTCAATAAATAACATACATAACATCGTATGTACAACATATGTATGCACAAAACCCGCTGACGTCATATATAAACAATTTGCATATTCCTCGGTGGTCGAGTAGTAAGCAAACCAGACTCTCACGCGGTAGACCCGGGTTCGATTCCCCGTGAAGAAGTTTTTTTAATTGTTGATTTTATTTTTAAATAATTATTCTGCTTGATATTAATAACGAAAACAGGTAGACGTTTGAAATATTTAGCAGAATATTCATTATTATAGATAATGGTACGGTACCCTTCATGAGGAAGTCCGCCTGGCAACATCTACTTATAACAGCATCGTATATTTAAAAAGAGAAACCGTAGCATTATACAAATTGGACTGTACGCTTACCACAAAAAAATTAGTGGAAACATAAAATTGAATTGTTAAATTTTCAATTTGAAGCTATATTACAGTTTATAGAAATTTTTATTTTCTAGATTTTTTCTTAAGTGGGTCGTAGAAAAAATATGCTGTTCGACTAGTGTGGACTGTCCATATCGCATGAGTACTCCGTCTACGGCGTCGTGCTGAAACTTTGTCCTCGTGCGATATGGCCATCATATCCACACTAGTTGCACAAACTACTATTTTTATCAAAATATGCCCTTTTACATTAAAAAACAACCTGCCAAATGTCAAATCAATTTATCCATCCGTTTTAAAGTTGTCGAATTAAAACATTCAAGTTTTCAAAATTTCAACACCCTGTATTTCGAAAAGTAAATGTGCTAGACCCCTTAATCCTCATATCATTTTGTCCAATTTTACGAGATGAATCTACATGCAAACGTTTTAATTACCCTTAACGTTCGAGATGCTTATACCATTTTTTGCGCGATCGTATTGAAATAAATTCCGAATAAAATAATTTGAATTTCTTCGAAATGAACGAAATGTCAAAAGTGACATTTATACTTCTCGATCAGTTTGAAATAATACATTTTGCATTTTGGTGAAATTGTGAAATTTATTACTTTTCGACGTCTGGAACGGTAAGTAAATCACTTACCGACTTTTTAAACTTAGAAACCAGTAAACACAACCTACCGTCCTGACAACCGATGCTGTAAATAAACAAAAAAGATCAATCGCGCAAAAAAAAATTATAGAAATAATAGTAAAAATTTATCCGAACAAATTCAAGTAGATCACCAGCACTGCGAATACCAGCTTTGCATAGAATTTTAATATAGCATCGGTGGTTCAGTGGTAGAATGCTCGCCTTAAACGCTGGTGGCCCGGGTTCGATTCCCGGCCGAAGCATATGAATCGCTGCTTCGTGAACGAGAGAGAGAGACTCGGGAGAGAGCACACGCACATAACGAAGCTACGTAACGTAACGGTCAGATCTTTTGCGTCGCGACCCCCAGTCGCTCAAACATAGCCTGACGTAAAGATCTAAAGTTCCAAAAAGAGTAATTAATGCCACAAGTAACATACAGAAAATATTTTAACATTTACATAACCACAGAACTGGTAGATTAACCAGGTTACGTTACAAGTGTCACTGTTTACTCGTTCACTATACGAGACCTACATGAGTTCTCGTTATCTCTACGAGGCCCTAAAAAAGAGAAGAAATATAACGTTGCCGTAAGATTAGATACACCTGTCTAAGCTTTAAGTTACAGGTTTTCTTTTTAAAATAACAGTTACTTCTAATAATTCTTCTAAAAGCGATAGGTGGACAACGGTCGTTGCAACAGCAAGATGTCTTGCGTTGAAACAGTCTATTGTCTTATTACCCTCAATAAATCGGCGAGATTTTCGATATTATCTTCTACGTAGGCTTTTATTGATTTTGCATATTTATCGATCATTGAAGTCGTATCTTCCATTTCGTATAAATACTGAGTAGCTGAATTAGAAGGATAAGTGCATGTTGTTTGTACTTCTGTCGTCACGAACTGAGCAGCTGCTTGAACCGGTTGATCTATTCTTTTTCTATATACCTATAAAAACAATTAGATTAATCATTTAAAGTGGGTATTAATTACGTATTTACGTTTGTTATACGTTCTTCAGATGTCCATTTCAACTCCATGTACCCGTCTCGTCTATTTTCTGCTCGTACAATTTGAAACTCCGGTTTTGACGAAAATATAGGATATTGCGATTCAATTTCGACTTCTATCAAAGGTCTGTTATTTTTTAATAGATTTTCGTCAACTTCTTCTGCAGTTCCCATTGGTATCCTGCAAAAGCATCATTATAACAACACTTTTCAAAGCATAACACTTTTTTGATTTAGCTGAAGCCTTTGATACTGTAAATCATGAATTACTTATTAAAAAAATCATAGATATGGAATTAGAGGCACATCTTTAAAGATCCATTCATTCATTCGTTTGTGTTGTGCTAAACAGCCCAGGTACTTAAGCTGAATATCTTTGTACCATTTCCCATATTATCTAGTACCATTCCAGAACCTTTATGGCGTGCCGTTTTGGTATTTAATAACATCGTTTTATAAGAGGATAAAAATATATATATCTTCTTTTAAACATTTTTATTTCGTAATTATTCTGTTGAAGAACTAAAATTATGTATTTCATAATAATAATACGGGAATTTCTATTATGAAAAACATAATATAAATTGCCGATTTAAAATTATGAAATACATAATAAAAATTCATGAATTAAAATTATGAAAAACATAATAGAAATTCAATTTCCATTATGTATTGAGGTTGCCTATACTAATCTAATGCAAGTACCTGAAATCGTATAGTAAACGCATTACTCCAGAATAGGCAACCTCAATACATAATGTAAATTGAATTTCTATCACAGTATATTATATACTGTGTTTCTATTATGTTTTCAATAATTTTAATTCTTGAATTTCTATTATGTTTTTCATAATTTTAAATCGGTAATTTCTATTATGTTTTTCATAATGGAAATTCGTGTATTATTATTATGAAAAACATAATGGAAATTCAACAATTAAAATTATTGAAAACATAATGGAAATTGAAGAAAGAAAATTATAAAAACATGATACAAATCCGTTTTGTATTATTTATTCAATAATATTTATTCTTGAATTTGTATAATGTTTTTCATAATTTTAATTATTGAATTTCTATTATGCTTTTCATAATTGTAATACTTGAATTTCAATTATGATTCTAATAATAATAATACACGTATTTCAATTATGAAAAACATAATAAAAATTACCGATTTAAAATTATGAAAAACATCATAGAAATTCAAGAATTAAAATTATTGGAAACATAATAGAAATTCAATCTACATTATGTATTGAGGTTGCCTGCATTTACTATACGATTTCAGGTACTTGCATTAGATTAGTATAGGCAACCTCAATACATAATGGAAATTGATTTTCTATTATGTTTTTCATAATTTTAATTCATGATTTCTATTATGTATTTCATAATTTTAAATCGGCAATTTATAGTACGTTTTTCATAATGGAAATTATATTATGTAAAACATAGTTTTAATTCATTAACAGAATAATTAGGGAATAAATATTTTTGAAAGAAGAGATATTTTTGTTTTTGTTTTTAAAACGATGTTATTAAATACCAAAACGACACGCCATAAGCCTTCGTGTCTTGTATACAGGGTGGTCCGA
Source organism: Galerucella tenella (assembly GCA_910591685.1). Classification (NCBI taxonomy): domain Eukaryota; kingdom Metazoa; phylum Arthropoda; class Insecta; order Coleoptera; family Chrysomelidae; genus Galerucella; species Galerucella tenella. The sequence goes on from CAJUYH010000057.1 coordinate 16,279, forward strand.
CCTTGCTTGACTGTAATTATCGCATCAAACACTGGTTAATACTTGGATGGGTGACGACTTACTATTCAAATTATCAGAATTTGTCAAAATTACCAAAAGGACACATTGGTTATCTAAATAAAGTCTTCGACCCCACTCAATATATAAAATCCCCAAAAACAATAGCCATTTTATAGGTATATCCTTTCTACAAAATATTCGAAAAACTATTGGATCCAAATTAGTGAAATTGTCTAAAAATCGGATAATCATCCTCGCATTGACAACACTGATAAAGAATGAATGAAATGATGTATGTTGATGAAATTACTCGGTCATATTATTTCGATTTTATTTAACAATTACTAATGGACAATCGTTAACATTGGCTCTTGATTGGCTGCTTGCGATGACCTTATTTTAGTTCGCATATTTTCCGGGGCTCATGTTTGGTTCTGTCAACTGTAAGTGATAAAAATGACCACGTTACCTTAAAATTTTGATTTTGTGTGAATACTGTTAACATTCGAATAACAGATAAAACCACTTAATAATAATACATTTTTTTCTCTTACCATTCTTTAATTGTTTTATTCAAAGTATTATATAATCGCTTTTCTTGTTGTTGTCTCATCCTTTCGATAATTTCCTTTACAGTTTGGGTAGCTACATCAGTTATACAAATATAGAATTCGTCTGTGTCCTTTGATTCGTCAGGAATATAGCCTGAAAAGTTTTGTTTTAAATGAAATCGACGCTGTCTGACCCACATATTTTTAAGAAAATCAAGCTATTCAACAATATAACACAAAAAAACACTTATAGGTACAGTGTCTATTTAAGATTAAATCTCGAGATTAGTAATATGCCCGTTTGCACCCTTTGAAATTCAAGCATGCCTTTCGTAAGTTGCTCATAATTTTAAGGAAAATCGTTATTCATATACCTAATCGCTTTGTTATTGCTGTTGTTTGGATTATTTGTTTCTGTTTCTCGTTCGTGTTTCCATGAGTGGTTGCACCAACTTGCACAAAAGCGGGCTTTCCACTTACGCAACTACGCATGCAATTACGCATAAAACATGACAACAACAAACGCATGCAACTGTGCTTACTATTTGCGTCTTGCCTAAATGTTGTTTCTATTTATGCCTTTATTTTTCAAGAGATATTGCCTCTCTTTATATCGATATTTGTTTAAAACTTTGATGTTAGTTGTGTTGCTCGTCATGTCGAATGAAATAGAAATTGTTGCAATTGCTGCTGCAGTAGCAGCTATTGTTAATGATGTTAAAATGCAAAAGAGAAGACGAAAAAAGCCTTCATGCTGGGTAAACCCTTTTCTACGAGGTAGTTTATATTCATCCGCCAGATATTGTTGGGCATCACCTAGTTTAAATTTGTCTTTATAATTATTATCGGATTCCTTCCAAAGGCAATTAAAATTGCGATAATCCTCGACAAACGCAATAAATTTTTCATTAGACCACTCCATAATACTTATAACGCATACAAATATTAAATTTTAAAATTGCCAAAACGATATTAAATTACTACGCGCCTCTATCATGCAACCGACGCACGCGTCTGTATTGCATGCGTAGTTGCATAAGTGGAAAACCCGCTAAATAATAATATATATTGCCCAAGCAAAATATTCTTTCTCGTTCCACGAGATATAAACAGACGAAAAGCAAAGGTTCAAAACAAGTTGACGAGAACCAGGAACATTTGTCAAATATCTCTGCTTATAAATAATCTAAATTTGACATGTAAAAATGTCCACTGTGCTAAAATCAAATTTTTGCATTTTTGCATTACCCTTTGAAAACCCTGGCTCCATTTCTTCCAATAGTATACACAAACAGCTGAAAAGTACAATATTCAAAAAGTAAATCAAATTAACTAACACAATACACAACCACAAAAATAAAATTGTTAGCTGAGGCTCTTCTTCATTGGATGTTTTGGCATCGGCCGTAGCAGCAATTATCTAACCACTCTGACAAATACTGTAATGGTTAAATTACCCTAATATTTTTTCATTAAACTTCGTCACATTTATATTCGAACCAAATCTGCCAAGATGAAAAATTATCAGTAAGCTTCCAAATAAACATAGGTAAAGTCAAATGCAGTATTATCATGCGGGTCATACGATTCAACAAAGACATACTCACCGTTTTTGTTTTCTTTTATTGCGTTCAATCATAATTTTCAAATAAAATCCGTAAGTTGAATGGGACAGACTTTTGCAATTTCGACGGGAGAAAAAAGGATATGTACCTATTTAGTTTTCAGCGATTCTAAGAAGTCTTTCACCAGCGAAGTTTTTAATTAAATGTCAATTTTGAGAATTTGACATTTCAAAGAGATAATATGAATAAGAAGAAGCAATTTTCCGGTATTTTGCATCCTCAAGCAATAATAAAATTGTACTTACTTAATCTGATAGATTATTTCGAGAATGAATGAAAAAGTGGAAATTCGTCAACCAGTGTGCAGGAAACATCAACCATCATTATTTTCTCCGGGTATATTTGTAATTTCACATTTTGGTAACCTCTGTGTCTTCTGATTTGATACATATGTTTAGTGACCTATGAACCCGCACGATAAGAGCGCACTTGATTATATTTTTTGTTTTGAGATTTAAGCATCTACTTGGAAGGCCCATTGTAATACCTACTTCATAGTATTTCAAAATCTACAACTTACCCATCAAAACTTGATTATCAGTGTAAGCTAAAATTTCCTGTTTTACCGGTAAAAATTCCGAACTTTCTTCATGTAATTCTAAATTGTCTGCAATCGCTTCCTTTCCAACAAACATCCAAGGATTCTCCGCCGTAACATGTTCTCCAGCAACACATCTGCAATATACAATAATAGGCCAATATTATTGATTATTAAGTCAACAACAATTTGGATGAAGATGAACAATAACTTTTATATCACAGTTTGCTTTTAATTTTACTCGATACAGACGTGCTGAGTAAAATATTTAACAAAATTCAAAACAGTTCGACAATGTTTTCGCATCATTATTATAACGTTGGGTCAGTCTCAGTAACCCTGAAAATAATTGAATTGAATTGAAGATGCTGCAAATTCCAGTAGGTACATTAACGGCTTTTCTTCACGCGTAAAGATGATATGACATCGATCACAGTGGTTTTGTTGCCCTAGATATGAAAATGATTTTGGATCTATTTATGCCCACAATTCATGAAACTATCAATGATTTTGTAAGATTTGCTTTGATTTCTTTTATCTTTATTTTCATTTAACATTACAAAAATCAAAAGAACTAGAAACAAAATAGCATATATATTTATAATGACAGTTATGTTTTAAGAAATTAGGATACATCGAATAAAAAGAAAGGGGAGAATGTCAAAAATATATTTAATATTTCCATAAAACCCCTTTTATAAGCTTTTCCGGGTCCGGTAAGGTTCACGACCCTCGAATTTTGCAACGATTCTTTTTTAGTAGAAAGCCCTATTGCTATAGAACGTTTCAATAAAAAAATTCTTGGATTATTCACTTTTGAAAGAGAAAATCGCAATTGAAAGTACCAAAAATCCGCCATTTTTTAAAATATTTGACAATTTTTGACAATTCTGTCTTGATATCGGATGGTCACAAATTTAAGAAAGAGCGGAGAATGGGCAATGTTGCCAGCTTTCATTTCCGTAGCTCGTTACGGCTTGGAAATAACACGAATAACAAGATTTTAGATGTATCTTTTCACATATAACACCGATGTACTCACTATCTTTATGATCTAAAATGTATGTATTGAAAATGTACTTTTTAGACATAATATTGTATGTTCCACAGGTACTAACTTGGTACGTATATTTTATGACAGAGTAAAAATAAATAATTATGTATACTTTTGTGATTTTTAGTTGAAAATTAACGTCAAATATTGCAGATAATAAAAAAGAAGGGCTTTTAAAATAATCGCAAGAACACAGCTCCAGTGGATTGTTCTATTCAATTTTAGCCATATTTTATATTTATATTGCTATTATTTCACATTCGACAAATGTTCACTGGAATGAAAGGGAAAATATAGTTTTTATAAAAGGATCGAAGAATCTCATTCATGTGGAATACAAATTATTAGACACTTTTTCGAGAAGGGGAAGGGATTAAACGTGTATGTATAGATACACATGAATATAAAATGATTTTTATTCCATATGATGTTTTCCAAAAAGGGGAAGAGAAGTATGTATGCTTATCAATGAATTTCATAATTCAAAAATCTGGATTGATTGATTAATATCGCGAGCGAAGGGAACGCGCCGGGTCGACGTTTCGCAATTCGCGCGCGTGAAGTGCGAAACGTCGACCCATGTGAAATACAAATTAGACACTTTTTCGAGAAGGGGAAGGGAATACATCTCTTCACCTCAAATTGACTGACTTCATGGGATTTCTACTAGAGCAAAAAAATTTATCATAATTCAACACATACCGCTTCCCGACCAACTGACACAGATCAAAGTGTAACTAAAATATCATTAAATACGGAGCAAGAGAATAAGAAAAAAATTGTTAACCTGACTATTATATAAATTTTCATGATTATAAATGCAAATAATTTTATATTATGATATATTCATGTAATCTATCACAATGTATTCAGCTGAAAGAAAATTAAGACCATTTGACAACGCCGTTAGGAAGTGTCACCTGATCCTAATTTGTGAACCTAGGATATCTAGACATAAGCTCTGACATAAGATTTTAGTGTTTTATAAGCTTAAGTGCCAAACGAAAATATTTATGCTTACGAATATTTCTAAAAATTGGCAAAATTTAAGTATTTTCTTCCGGTCTTTTGTGTGAAACAGACTGACATTTAGTTCAAGATAATAACGTTTACTGTTTAAAGTGAAAATATTTATCGTGAAATAGCATGCATTAGTGTTGAAAAAGTACAATTTTTTGAACTAAAATCGTGATTTTTGAAGTAATTACTGGATGATCCAGCGAAATTTTTGTTCTAATCTGCTTTATTTAAGGTAAGCTTTCAAACAAATCTAAAATTAACATAAAATTCCGAGGGTCCCGAAGTCGACCAGAACCAAATGGGTACTTACCCTATTATTTTTTGAGCCAATTCACTCAATATGATTTTCTTCACTCCTGGTATATCAAAAACATCCTTTTTCTTCCTTTTTTTCTTTTTCGGTTTGCTCCTAACAATATCGCTTGATGTGTGTGCTATAACGTTCCTAGTTGACATTTTTTTAATTAATCAAGAAAATTCAATGTCAGTAAACTTCAAAACAATTCAAACTACAACCCACCACAGAGTTCTCTCTATCGACTATACCTGATACAACATAATTCCTATGGTACGTCAATGACAATCAATACAGTGACGTCAGCACAGTTTTTCGTTTTTCCTAATTTATAACATGTTTTATAACGAATGTGAGTGTATAAATATCACACTGGATATACTCGTAATTACTTTTACAACACAGACATTTTTGAGGTTAATATAGATTATCCTTGTATATTTTATTTTGTTCATTTGAATTCTCGTGTTAGTTGAAATAATACCCTTCTTGGTGTGCGTCATCGATTGTTAATCTCATTCTATCACATTACGTAGGAAGAAATGGAAAAAAAGGCAGGTCTGTGATTAATCCTAATAAAAATATCACAATAATGAACCGTTTGAATGTATTACAAACGTTAACCCTAATCTTTGACTTACAAAAATTTGATTGGTTGATGTTTAGATTACGCGCCAGCACAACCTATCAATCGCGAGATTAAAATACTATGACGGCGTAACTTTCGTAGCGGCAATGTGTCTTACGTCTTTTTCTACTGTCAGACTGACAGTTCTTGTCAGGTGTGTACTTTGTTGCTTACGGTCAATTATTATTTATGAAAAGTGAATATTAATCTTATTGTTTTATTTATTTAAATAATACAAAAATATGCCTAGATACACGGAAAAACATCAGTATTTTGAAAGTTCTCAAGTATTTTCAGTTAGAAAAAGAAGCTGGTAATTATCAATTGCATTACCTTTTCGAATTTGGCTGAATACGATCCAGATGATTTTATTTATCAAATCTAAGGTTAGCTACTTGTCAAAATAGCAAATAAAATAAACGACATGCCGAAAACCCGGATATACGTCACAATCGATGACGCACACCAAGAAGGGTATTATTTCAACTATATCTTATCTGTGTGTATTGAAAAAAGTGTGTAAAGGCCGTATGACATTATGTAGTTTTCGATATTGTTTTCTGTACAGTCGTCAATACCGATGAAAACTGTACAGTTTCCTGTACCGGAAACTTTATGTCCATTAAATTGTGTATGACACTATGTAGGTTTTCGATATTGAAATTAACAAAAATAACGCCTCTGATTGGTGGTAGAGCTATCAATTCATTGTCAGTGTCAATTGATATTTACGACTTCAATTCATTGTATAAACATAAACTTGACTTTACTCATTTAATTGATTTCGTTTCCATTTTAAAACTAAAACTATGTCTTGGACGAAAGTCCCTGCCCTTAAGCTCATAGAGCTATATGGACACCATCCAAATTTGTACGAAATTACATCTACAAAGTAAAAGAATAAGCACGTACGGTCGAGTTGCAAATAGTTTGGAATATCATCGTATATCCAACTACAGCCGCAGAACATGCAGCAATTACGTTCAACTCCATTATAACAGGAAACCGAATGAAATAATTCCAACTAACCAAGGAATGAGTTAGGTTAGGCTAAACATAAACACGACACAATGTGACACCGGCACGATATTTGATCTATTGCGCAGAAACTGTACAGAAATATGATACGGAATGGTATTTCTGTACAGTATTCGATATCGAAAACTACATGCTCGTATGACACTATACAGTTTTTGTCAACATTGAAAACTATACAGAAAACGATATCGGAAACTATATAATGTCATACGGCCTTAAGAGAAGTAAGCTACAACTTGCTACATCATTATCTCCTTCATTCGTTTGGGTGGTACTCAACAGCCCAGGCACCCGAGCTGAATCTGTGTACCAGTTCCCATGTTATCTACTACCATTCCTGAAGTTTCGTGTCTTCTATCTAGGTCACTAGTTTGATTTGAAGGATTTTCAGTCCCAACTAGCAATTCGATATCGTTAGCGAACTAATATATTTTATAATTGTTTTATTGACGCTTCGTAAAAACTTTTGTGTTTTATAAAGTATTCACTCGCGATAAATTTGCTGCGCTTAACTGTTCTGTCACTAAAATTGTTTTAAAAACTTTTTTTTAGCAAAGTTATAAAATAAATATGGAATGAGTTATTTTATAAACGTTTATAAAATACTTTTTATAGGGCATATTAGTTCTGAATGATACTTTGCTCTAAAAGCATTTTATAATGGCTCTTTGTTGTATTGATTTATCGCTATAAAAGCAATAATAAAACTGTTTTGTAACGAACATATTTACTAATAATAAAATAGTATTTTTATTGTTAAAAATAAAAGTGAATTGCTTTCTGCAGCAGATTGGTATATTTTATAGTTTTACAAAAAATAGTTAAAAAACAAATATGTTGCATAAGGAGGTCTTCTAACATCAAAATGTTAACACAACGATAATTATGAAACTGTTATGGAATAGCCTTCATTTTTATTTGATCACTAGTGGCTCTAGTTCTAACAATTATTCAGAGACCTTGAAGATGAGCAATCGAAATGACCATACTCCAACCGAGGAGACTGATGGACTCAACATTAATTGCATGTTTCTTCAGGTAATACCACTGAATGATGTTGAGCAGGAAGCTGGAATAGAAAGTTGGTTGCTCTTGGGCAGGAAGCGTTCATGATAGAAAGGACATTGCCATTCATCAAAACATACTAGAAAAACTAGTTAATTGCAGGTGATTCATTTTTTATGCCGAGTACACCTCTGCCTAAACAAATCCTGTTTGATTTTTATAGCAACTACATACAGAGCATAATTGTCCTATTCCGGACAATTTTGATTTATAAGGATCGTATAAGAAAGTGGCCATTTTGTGAGGCTTTGAGCAACAGGCCATCTATTTGAATTATATTTCTTGGTGTCTATCGTAACATTTTCATGAAATATTATTATGCTGGACTGGCTAGTTTATAATGTAGAAGGTACCGATAAACTATTAACCAAAAAAAGATATAATATATTTCCATTTGAGTTTGGTGTTCCTTATCTAGCCAGTTCTCGACTTTCCCTCTTATGTAATCCTTTGTGGTTCCCTTAAATAGTTCCGGACCTATGAAGTCTCATTTAGAACTTTCTTCAGCTAATTTTTCCGCCCTTTCATTACCAGCAATCCCCACATGCCCGGCACCCATAGATATTAGAGACACTTTGTTGTCCCTTGTCAGTCTTTTAAGAGATTCTTTACACTCTAAACTTAGTTGTTGGATTACTGCTAGCTTCAAGCAGAGCCCTATTATTCAAATATGTATATTTGTATTTTCTAGCGTCTGTCAACAGCACTATAGGATAATTCAACCACAGTATAGGAACGAACCAGTATGTTATCTCGTGACGTTACACTGCCGAGCTCTCTGTGACCTACAACGTCGTTCGGATGAGCATCTCATCCGGCGGCCAGTGCTGTGCTGCGATCCAACTAAAGTACCAGTGATGAATATGCGAATCGAATGATTTATTACAGCTTATATTTTTACGGGTTCTTGGTATTATTTTTATAGTTTATAAGCATTTTTTTGCAATGGATACCATTAAAAAGAAGGAAACGGGTATTGTGTGTGTAGTTCTTGGATATAACAATAAATATTATAATTGTGGTGGAAAATTATACCTTTTTTCAAAGGATTCAGAAAGGTGAGAAACTGTTAGTATAATACTTTATTATTTGATCTTCATATTACATTTATGAGCCTTAGTTTCATGCATTGATTTAATTTGTTGTTTTTGTCTCAAAGCTAAAGTATGGCTCGAAGCATGCGATAGGCCTGACTTGATGCCAAAACCATAAACTCTATACAATAGTAGTCATCGTTTATGTGGTGCTTATTTTTAACCAGACATGATTATGAAACCTCAAAAAAGAAAACTTCTTTTGAAAAAGGCTATTCCAACAATATTCCTTTCATCAAATACTGCAATGCTTAAAGACTTTCAGACAAATGATTTATTGGAAAAGAATTTTGTTCGCTACTTTTGTGGTTATTTAATTGAAACATGTTCGGAAATTTATACATGCATTGAATATGCCGCATGAAAATTTTGTACAATACATCTTATTATTAGAAACATTATTCCAAATGACTTTTGAGAAAGTTGCTACGGAAAATAATATTGCTGAATCACTTATAAATATTAGTCAAACAACAGAGTTTGTACATCCTTGTGTTGATTTTCCAATAAAATATTTAATGAAACTTTTCTTCAGGGTACGACTATATAACACATTAAAATTTGTCAATAAAAATTTCAAAAATCATAATCAAATGAAAATTGTAATATGGAAAAACCAATAAATATTTTGTATAAGACTATTGTTTCATTCACTCATCAGTGTACTGTTCTACAATATTTAAGAAAAAACATTTACGTTCAAGTCATTTTAAAACTTATGCCACCTACGCCTATGGTAAAATGAATCGTAAAGCGAACCGTTCAAGGTCATCAAAAGCTCTGGCAATTTATGAATGAAATTTATAAGAGATATACTACTGGTTCGTTCTTATACTGTGATTCAACCATGGAGATATCAACCTTGTTTGATACTTCAAAAACCGTGAACAATAATAAAAATTCAAAGAGAACGGGACAGGAACGAAACACTATGAAATCCTTCGAATGTGCCTGTTACAATAAAGTAGTGATGTAATTTTCAGCCTCACACTCATTATTGATAAAATATATATAGTAGAAAAAGGATTATCATCATGTCAGATAGTCAATCAGCTATTAAAGCACTGAGTTCTTGTTTAATCCGTTCCAAAATAGCATGGCAAACTCAATGAACTATTCGAGAACATTATGGATTCCAGGGCACACTGCAACGGAAGGGAATGAAATAGCAGATGAACTACCAAAGAGAGGGATTGAAATATCTTTTTGGGGACCGCAACCCTTTTGCAGTATCAGTTCCAATGTGATATTGGAGGAAATAGGCAAAGCCGAAGAAAAGAGAAGATCTAAAAAGACTTGGACAATTGAAGACACTTCTGTCCTAACGGGACATTGTCGCATTGATGGACACTGGAAAAAGCTTAAAATAGCGGAAGACGGAGAATGTAGATTATGTGGAATGAAAAAAGAAACCCCGATCCACACACTTACGCATTGTCAAGCAATTCAGAATCCTAAGGCACAACACCTATAGAAAACTACTGGATAGAAGAGAGACACTTATCCAAATTAAAGCCTACAGAGATCATGAGACTTTCCTCAGGATATAAGTAAAAGTAAGGAAGCAGAATAAGTCCCTTAGGTTTCAGTGAACGCCACCCCAATATAATACATCCATACAACAAAGTACACTTTAAGCGTTACAATTTTGCAACTTAATTTTTCTTAACTGCAAACGAACTTTGCCATTATCTAAACAAACATAAAACATGATGCCCACTTATTGTCATTTGATTTTAAATGATAAAAAAAATTTAAATAAACTTACTCGTGCTCTGCTATAAGTTGCAATTGATCCATGAGTATACAGATATATAGGGGAGACTCTTTTAAAATCACATTAACTATTTGACTGAGGATATTATTGATCAAACTTCGTACAAACAACTTTTCAAAGACCGAATGATTATAATTATCTATTTGTGTGTGTAACATAACATATGTTAGTTTATTGATATGAAATAGAAATACGGTTCGGAAATTTGTTTAAGTTTTATTTAAATGTGAGCTAAATGTATAATGTGCAGATATCTACTTCTAAGTTTCCGGTGTTATTTGCCAGAACCGCATTATAATGATTTTTAAGTAAACATGGAAAGATAATTTTAAATAAATAGAAATTTTTATATAAGTGAAACTAAAATTTCCTATTGCGAAAAATGATATGGAAATAAGCGTCATCTCATTTATGCTGTCAATTTTTGCAACAAAATATAGTATCCGAACATTTTCTCAACTTTACCTACGAATATGTCTGTTAGTAGTGAGAAAGATGAAATTATGAGCACTCAGAAGAAAATAGATGGGCGTAGAAAAAGTATAGTACGTTACACGAGTTGTAATCCCATTACGCACTCATGAAATTTATGCACTTGCTGCTGCGCTTTGTGCACAAACTTTTTCATGCGTAATGGGTTACTTACAACTCTTGTTACGTAATATACTATTAACTTGGTATTTGTTTCTTTTTTGTATTTTCTGCTCTCCAATAAACGTGTTCGAATGTTGACTCGGTAAAGGCCAAAACGTGATTAAAAAGCCGTCGACGGTGTGTATGCGAAAGGTAATTTACACAGATTCGTGGTAGAATGCAAAATATCATTACACCAGTTTATTTTACGGTCTCTACACCACTCTACACTCCATTGTATTCTACATTTAAGGAGCGTATCCGACTCCAATCTGCATGGTTTTGTTATGACTTCTTTTAAATATTTAAAAGTATGTGTTGTTGTCGACAATTCCTGATTAATTATAAAACCGGGTTACCCAGAAAAACCTCGGAAAAAAGGAATACCAAAACACAGAACCTTTCCGAACTGAATAAACCCGAAGAAAGGGTCGCGTAATTTGGTGTGGGCTCATTGGAAAAGAAGTTGGATAGTATCTTCGCTTTATTGATCAGAAACTTTCACCGAAGGAAGCAACAAAGAATATTGCGGAGCCAGGAAGAGAAGAAGAGCACATCTATTAGAGGTAAGGAACAAAATCGGAAAGAAGAAACTACTTGAAGAGCTTGGTCTCCGCCATCTTCTTCAGTAGGAGGTTTTTTTTAAAGGAGCCGTGCCTTCGCCGGCACCACCTATGGCTCCTCCTCATTCATTCATTTTTGTAGCTTCCTCCTCCTCCTTTTCCTCTTCGGAGCCGTCCTTTCGCCGGTACCACCTCAGCCTCCTGGGCTTATTGTGCATACTCCTAGTGTTCTGACTACAACCTATTCAGCCAATCCGTTCTCTGTATTAGCTCATACAGGTTCTTTGCTGGTTGGTTGTAGAAGTCTTCTGGAGTCATTTGGGGTCTACCATACAGTTTCTGCCTTCTGTGGTCCAGCGACTCACAGTTGCATGGTATATGCAGAGCTGTTTCGGTATCTTTTTTGCATCTTCTGCATGTAAGGTCCCCGTAATACAGCCCTATTTTGTTCAGGTGCTCCTTTGAGGAAAAGTGTCCCGTAAGTAGCCCCGTTATGTTGCCTAGTTTGCTCCTTTTCATTGATAGCAGTTTTTTCAGTACTTTTTCTGATGGCTCTTTTATGAATTTCTTGCCATGTGTTGGCCTGGGTGTATTCTTCCAGTGTTTATTGTGTTGTTCTTTTACCCACCCTTTCAACCATGACCTAGTTGAGCATCTGGGAATGCCCGCAGCTGGTTCGGGTCCGTTCATTAGGGTCGACGATCCTGCTCTTGCGAGTTCATCAGTTTTCTCATTGCCAGCGATTCCATTGCGACCTGGGACCCACTCCAGTGTTAAACTGGTCCGAGTCGCCAGTCTTCTAAGCTCTTCGCCGCATTCTCATGCCACCCGAGATGTAACCTTAGAGCTTAGTGCTTTAAGGGCGGCTTCACTGTCACGGTAGATCCTGATCTGCATGTTGTTGTAGGCTCTCATGCTATTTGCACTTGCACATGCAAGTATTGCATAGACCTCTGCTTGAAATTCCGAGGCGTATTTGCCAAGCGAGACGATTCCTTCATATTTGCTCGACTTGCTGTATACACCTGCTCCGGTGCCGAGCTCATTCCTTGATCCGTCTGTGGACCAGATCAGTTAATTCGCTCTACTGAGTGATGGTGCGTTCTCTTCTTCAAGCTCCTTTCCATTTTTGATGACAATCTCGAAGTTCTTGCGAAAGATATACCTATCTGGTGGTCATGTGGTCTGTTGGCATTTTAAATATGTCGTCATCCACATGCCTCATTTCTGTGTGTCCTCTCCCATGTTCTGATGCTTTCTCCAGTCAGGCTAGAGCTGTCCTTGCGTCGCACATTATGACACAATGTAGCGGAGGAAGGTCTAGCATTGTCTCCAGCGCCGCCGAAGGAGTAGTCCTCATTGCTCCTGTAATGCCAATGCATCCAAGTCTTTGGACCTTGCTTAGTTTTAGCATCGCAGAGGTTTGTCTGATCTTTGGCCATCAGACCAGAGATGCATATGTAATTCTGAGGATGACAACCATTTTGTACAACCAGTGTACTATCTTGGTCTAAGTCCCCATTTAGTGCCGTAAGTACGTCAGGCAACCACGAAGGTTACCTCTGTCTTCTTGATCACGTGCTGAAGGTGTCGGTTCCAAGTTAAACCTGGGTCTAGGATAACCCCAAGATATTTTACTTCACCTGACAATCGTCTAGGTTCGCCTTGAACCGTCAGAGGGCCAAGTCCTTTCCTTTTCCTTCTTCTGGTGAACACAATTATCTATGTTTTTGAGGAACTCAGTAGGCAGTTACGCAGCTGCAAAAAAAATCACAATATTTCATATTTTGCTTAGATATCAATTTATAATAGTGAGGTTGATATCAAAAATTAGTAATAATAGGAAATAAACCAGTTTCCATTGAAAATTACTTCCAAATTTTAAAATCAATTTCAAATTTCAACGCACTTTCCGACCAACACCCGAGGTTTTTCGAACGCTACCGATAATACGTGTGATATCATATCTCTTGTTTGTTTACTTTTGTCAATAAGGCCGGTATTGCATTATGTTCTCTGTAGTTTTGTGTTTATATTGTATTTTAATTAACTATTAATAGCTTCATCGACGTAAAAATATCATTTAATTGTTTGTTTGAGACCATTACGTGTTTGTGTGTGCTTTTTTTATTTCTAAAAGTCAACGTAAAGTGGAAAGTGGACATAAATATTCGATATTTCCGAGGATATTTTAAAACTTTTAGAAGAAAACATTTTATTTACTAGTTCAGTATTCAGTGACTATTCTTTCATATTTTGTGAGTAAAGACATGGCTAGCGAAGGTTTTGTAAAAGCACAAACTGATAACTTGCCCAAAGTAGACTCATTTATGATGCTTGAATTTATGAAGTCAAACAGCTGCTTTAATGCAGAAGAAAGAGGAGTTAAAGCATTATCGTAAGTACGATTTAAACTATGTATTATATATAATATATACCAACCATATTTCGATGTATGGTCGTAAGAAAATAATGTTTTTATGGTTGATTCCTAGACATATAGGTACATAGCCTCAAACTATTTAAGAATGGAAATTACCAGCATAGAAGTAGGTACTTACATTAAAATGGTCTTCACAAAAAAGTAGTAGTATTTGTCGAAATATTGTCTTTGTTTCGACGCATAGCTTGCAACCACAATGCCCTTCTCTTAAGTTCATTTTTGCTTGCGCCACGAGGTAAAGTAACAAATATTTTGTCTGGAGTTTTAAAAGACGTTGATTTACACTCTGGAACAATGCAATACTCGGAATACAAAGTTTTTTTTTCGGCTTCATCCATTTTTAAAGCTTTCAGAAACAAATTAGGTCACAAGAACTCAGTGCGTGATACACGAATAAGAATGTAAACAAATGACGTCACTCCATGGGGCAGCCATCTTTATGACGTAAAGCGCGTTTTGGCGGAATTTCAAGTTTTATGATTTTAAAGGTCGTTTTAAAAGTAAAGTTTATATTTTTTTGAAAAAATAGGCATGCAAGGTGTTAGGAGACTTGATAAAGCGTCATATCCCACCAATAGCAAAATGTATGCTTGTACCCTATTGCGGTTCTCGTTTAGACTATCCTCAACGCAGGCGACCAAACCTTATTGTAGAGCGCACTAGTAGAAGATGCAAGCTGAATGGGAGCATATGAACCAATTTGGCAATATTCAATTCAGATCAGGAGCCGTTCTAACGACTGTGAAACACCAAACTGCGGCATGGCATCAACTAAAAGTAACACAGCTTAGTGGATAAAAGAGGCCACAAACCAATAGAAGTTTTGAAACCTCAAGGAATAGCGCTAGTCTTGAGCAAAGAAGTAGACAATCTTTCCTGACCAAAAATCAAGAATAACGGGTACACCATCCACTAATGGATTGTTTGAATTTCTGCGACTGACTTCGGAGAAGGCGAGGGAAAAACCAGGAAACGGTTTCTGTTTCCTCCAAAGCCAGCGACAACTCGGGGAGTGTGGAAAGTCCGCACATCTCCACACTTTTTGAAGAGGAGTTGCCGCTGTTCAAAAAGGGAGTGGACTTTGGGTTGGAAGAAGGAAGCTGCACTCCTACAGAAGGAGATATCACTCTGACGATAGGGGACATTACCCACATCGAAAGTCAACAGGATGACGAGGATTATGAGGCAGGTTGATGATCACCTCAAAAAAGCTTCGGCGGAGATCGCAAGAGAGTTCACTAAGCATGAGGAATGTGTTTGATCCAAGAACTTTGGGTCAATGTGGTGGTATACCAAGAGCTTGTATTATGATAAAGAACAATATTGTTAGATTTCTTATTCTGAGATGTATCCAAGCCGGGTCGTACCACATACACGGTGGCTAAATCCTTTGGACCCATTAGCCTAACATCCTTTGTGCTGAAAACACTGGAGAGGGTGGCTAATCGGTACATAAAGGAAAAGGTTGGGCTTAGGTATCCTTTGCACAACAACCAACATGCTTTCAGGTGTGACAAGTCAACTGAAAGTGCCTTACACCAACTGGTAACCCAGGTGGAGAAGGCTCTGGAAAATGGCATGATCGCCCTGGGAGCTTTCTTGGATATACAAGGGGCGTTTGACAGCACCCCTGTAGGATCCATGTGTAGGGCTGCGGCAAATCATGGAATAGAGCCAATGATCACTCACTGGCTTGGGGCCATGTTGTGCAACGGTACAGTAGAGGCCACATGGAAAGACCATGTGGCAAAAGTGATCGTCGCTAGAGGATGTCCGCAAGGGGGTGTTCTCTCGCCCACATTGTGGAACCTAGTCATTGACGAGCTAACAACCCTTTTAAACGGTGAGGGCTTTCTAACGATTGGATATACCGATGATATCGTTGTCCTTGTTGTTGGAAGGCACATTACCGTTCTCAGGGACCTCATGCAAAGGGCTCTGAATAGGGTCACGGCTAGATCGCAACTGGCACGCCTTTAAAGGGTGGTCAGTTTGGGGGCAACTGGCTGCATGAGGACTACACCAACTGTTGCGATGGAACTGATCCTTGGTCTTCGGCCTCTTCACCATGTGCTCGAGGCTGAGGCGGGGAGGGCTTTCCTGTGCTTGAAAGGGCTGGGATACGTGCGAAGAGGTGAAGAGTGCAGGCACGTCAAGAAGTTCCGGCTCCTGGAAGATATTCCAGTTCTGGCTCGAGCGGCTGATGAATGCCTGCGTAAGTACTACTTCGCTACCCCATATAGGGCCATGATGCGGGATAGAGAGTCCTGGGAAAAAGAGAGGAATGGGAGCCTAATGGGACCGTCTGGTACACAGATGGCTCTTGCTCCGGTGATAGAGCAGGGGCTGGAATTTACTCCAGGAACCCAAGAACACAAGTTTGTGTACCATTGAGTGATGGTGTATCTGCATATCAGGCCGAGATATATGCTATCTTGGAATGTGCGCAGATAAACCTAGACAGAGGTTATGTGGATCGACGCATAACCATATACTCCGAAAGTCAGGCAGCAATTAAAGCCCTAAGTGGGTATACCAGCAACTCAGGACTTGCTAACGAATGTCAAGAACGACTTCCTAATCTTGCAAGGCGGAACGTGGTGCGGCTAGAATGGATTCCAGCTCACTCTGGTTTTGAAGGCAACGAGATGGCGG
The DNA here is from genome assembly GCA_910591685.1 of Galerucella tenella. Classification (NCBI taxonomy): domain Eukaryota; kingdom Metazoa; phylum Arthropoda; class Insecta; order Coleoptera; family Chrysomelidae; genus Galerucella; species Galerucella tenella. The sequence continues at coordinate 33,258 of CAJUYH010000057.1, forward strand.
ATGCATTGGCTGCGGAAGGGGCGGCAGCTCTTTTCTGCAGCCCGGGCCCGACCCTGGGCCTAACAAAACAAAAAATACACAAGGAGTCTAAGAAGTGGCTGAGGAATCAGCACCTCGCTCATTGGAATGCTCTGCAGGGTCCTAGACAATCCAAACTTCTACTGAAGGGATGGACTGACCCAGGTAACCACTGCCGTATATATGACGTCTAAACGACAGCATCATATTGGGCTAAAAGACGTCTACTGACGTTAGAAAACGACGTCTAAAAGACGTAAGTAAGTCACAGCTGTATTACGTCTTTCTAACGTCAGTGTGGTCCTTAGATAAATCATAATCCGACGAGTTATAGACGTCACGGTGACGTCATTTTTACTAGTCAATTAGACGTCAACCAGGTATTTAGTTAGACTTTCATTGGACCTGTTTCAGGCGTCTAAGTGACGTCTTTTTGTCGTAAATATCATCTATAGATAGACCTTAATCCGACCTCTTTCAGATGTCTGCTTATATATCCATAATTAACTTAAAATAATGTCTGCTTAATATCCATAATTAATTTAACTATACACAGGAATTATGAAAACACTCGTTTATAAATTACTTTTTATTTATATCTAATAAAAAAAATAGCCATATAAGAGTAATTTTTATGTTTATTCAAAAAAGACCAATAATGTCCAAAAATAGCCGTCTTTTTGACGTCATTTTCGACAGTTTGGTTACCTGGGGATGGACACGCTAGGGCAGCTACTGAACTACCAAGGAGTAGGCTGAGGAAGATAGCAGGACTCCTAACAGGGCACTGCTGTATGAGGCTGGGCTGTACTACGCAGGCGAATCTTCGGAGCCCCTGTTATGGTCCCTGGAGACACAAGCAGACATCCACTGAAAAAGGTTGTGGCATTTATTGAAGGGCTCGGCTTCATGGATGTCTAGGTAGCAGGAATGGCACAATGGGCCTGCCAGTGGCCTCAGTGCCGGAACCTTGGCTTGAGTTTGTCCAGGACAAGGCTGCACATTTAGTAGTAGTAGTAGATGTATCCATGTATTCACAACCCATGCCAAGCAGCGAATGCCGTCGGACGCAGGGAAGAGAAAGTAGATCTCCCACTCGCACCCGCCTACGTTGGCGCGCATGCGTGAGCTGTTGAATGATTGTAAGAGCGCCAAATTTGAATATCTTAAACGAGATCTAACAATATTAATTATTTTCGTTTTTCAGAATGCATGACTAGGGACCACACTCTAGTTCGAGATATGTTAGCTAACTTTTTCCAACAGTACACACCTACATAATTATATTCGCTTGCGTACATATGAAATCAGGTTTATGAGCCGCTACTGAATTTTTTAGCGGCTTAACCTTCAACCTATCGAATATCTTTGAAGTCGAACGACGCTGTATCGATAGATATAGAAACCCTTTTCGGCTCGTACGGCTTCATAGCGTTGGAACGGAGCGTAACCTACATTTAGCAACATCAAAGAGTGCCAGTCGTTGTCAGTGCTGTGCACTCAGTTTGTTTGGCCGATGAAAACAATCGAGCGTGCATTGTTCGAATCGCGGTTGGCCGAACGCTTGATAAGCACGGGCTTTGAAAAATGTGACCGCGTTTTTTAATATTTTTAAAATACAAAGTGAATAGCTTTCGATATACCTATACGTGTTTGTGTGTGTAGTCCATGGTTCGGAAGAAAGTTTATTTCGGTTTTGTTATTTAAAAAAAAAAGACTAAGCCGATGGAAGTGATAGGGAGCGATATTGTTACCTTGAAGTTCTTAGGATTTTTTACGTAAACAGGATTACCGTATTGGGTTTCGAAGAGATTAAAGGTATGTATATTGACAGTTGATTTATAGGTGTGTGGCATAATTTATTTGAATATAAATTGTGAAATACACATTTTTAGAAAGTTTCCATAACAATACTGGTAACTAAATAATAATACACAATGGATGTATCGAGATAAATAAATTTAGTTAATATTTTTTTTTCTTTTTTGTTCTGTACATTTTATCAAAATAATATGCGTTATTTTATATAGACAATCTTGTACATTTTCATCACAATAAATAATTAATGCGACTTAACTTTTTAATACTTTTTTTATTTTCAAAAAAGCTCTACGATGAATATGTTAACTATGTTTTTCAATAGCTTAATCTCATTTTTATCTTTAAGGAAAATACTAGGTAAATTATTTTTCAAAATTTCAGGCTCAATAGTTTCTGAGGTAAAGGGATCAATTTAACAATTTTCATGTACTTTCTTAAATATTTTTTCATGTTGAAATTATAAAATTAGCTATTTTCCACGAGTTCGGAAAGTGATACTTTCTGGCATTTTCTGCGTGCGGTAAGAACAGCATTTTGCCTACGAGCTCATTTAATTTAATGAGACATAGAATATATACCGAGGGTAAACCGCAAGTGGAAGTAGGTGTACACTGCAGTGGAAGTTTGGTGGAAGTATGTAGATGTTTGGTGGAAGTATGTGGAATTTTTTTCAAATGTGGAAGTAGGTGTACAAAATTTTTGCCGGCGGTTTACCCCTCGATACATATATACAGAGCTATTATAAAGTATAGAATCCCCTAAATTATCTCCTCAACGGTTTAATATTTTCAAATGAAATTGCCCATCCCCTTCCAAGAAAATCCAAGGAAAGGTTAAACCGGAAATGCATATTAACTTTATTATTTCAAATAGAACATCCTGTATATTTTTATATTTTTGAATTCCTTCTGAAATTATGCATACAGTAAAACCTTTTATTCATATTTTTTACTTGATTTTTTATTTAATAATTGAGGCTTTAATCAATAATTTATCGTTTTTGACTTAGTTAGCCATGGATGAAAATAGATGTCAAACCTTTAATTGTCAAATAAATTAATTATTGACTTATTGAGTACTACACCTATTGGTGTAGTACTAGGTGTGTAATAATATTTTACTGTGTTATTTTCGAAATTTTAATTATGCGAGAATATGGAGACGATAAATTATTTATTAATGCCTCAATTATTCAATAAAATATGAATGGAAAGTTTCACTGTATGCAGAATTTTACAAGGAATTCAAAAATGTAAAGATATACAGGGTGTTTTATCTGAAATAACAAAGTTGATGTGCATTTCCGGTTTAACCGGAAATGGTACATTAAATCTGATAGCATTTTTGAATTCCTTGGATCTTCTTAGAAGGGTATGAGCTCGGGCATGAGCAATTTCATTTAAAAATATTAAACTGTGGAGGAGGTATTTTAGGGGGTTCCATACTTTATACTAGTTTATACTAAGTCTGTTAACCTAACCTAAACTCAGAAGTTTGTCTTCTGGTTAATGATGTAATCCGAGATGTAATCATTAATGGTTATTAACACTGAAAACTGCATCAAAAATTTCAATAAACAATATTCAAATACAACAACTTGAAGTAAATAATGGGATAAGTGCCATAAAAATATAAATTAGGATTTTTACTAAAATGGAATGAAAGATAATGTAAAACAAAACTCATAATTGATGGGATTACTCTCAATTTCTGGTGTGAAACGAAGAAGGCACGGCCAATACGAAAATCCGGAAAATAGTAGAAGACAGGCAAGCGTGTATTCTACTTTACCAGATGGCAAAGGCAACATAGTCCAGGTCTGTAAACAAACTTCTCTAGAAGTGTACGGTGTAACCAAAACAAGGATTGAAACTCTTGTCAAAGCTAAAAAGTCAGGAGATGTAGTTTACACTGAGAAACGAGGAAACAAGAAAAAAATGCGAAAATTTACAGAACAAGACGAAAATCTAGTTATTGATCACATTCAGTCATTTCCAAAAGAGCAAAGTCATTACAGTAGATTGAAAACCCGAAAAGAATATTTAAGTCAAGACCTTAACATGAACAGATTGTATATGGCATTTAAAGAAAAATTTCCCCAGGCGCAGATTTCGTACCGTTACTATTATACTACGTTCAAAAAGAAATTTCCCAACCTAAGTTTTCATCATCCTCGTACCTGCGATACTGGCGATTTGCTAACCATGCAAATGAAGAATGACAGAGATGAGACATGATCATGAAAATTCCCAACTTCCTTCAAGCTCTATGTGTACGATTTCGGTTGATCTCCAACAAGTTTTGTCTCTTCCTGCTTTAACACATTGTCAGATGTACTATTTACGCAACTTTCGTGTGTGTGCATGTAGGAGACAATAACAAAGGTTTTATGTTTTTATGGCATGAAGGAATAACTGGACGAGGAGGAAATGAAACTGCCTCGTGTATATTGAAAGCAGTAACCAGTAAAGTGACATATAAAAAACGGCTCACAGTTTGGAGTGATAACTGCGCTGGGCAGAAAAAGAACAAAATGCTCTTGTTTTTGTGGATCTACTTGGTTGCTCGGGGCTGCTTCGATGGAATTGATCATAAATATCTAATATCTGGACACTCTTTTCTTAGCTGTGACAGAAATTTTGCACAGATCGAAAAAAGAAGACGACGGGAGACATGTCAAGTGCCTATGGATCTGATATGGCTCATAGCAACTGCTACACCAAACAACCCATTCATGGTAGCTTAGAATAAGCAAAGATGATCCTGGACAAGTAAAGATACGAGAAACTCTTAACGAATTAGATGCATGGAAGGTTACTAAAGTTTTCAAAAAGAACATCAACACTCAAAGTATTAAGACTATGAATTTAGAACCTTTAGAGTGCACCAGCAGAATGAGCGAAGGAAAAAAAACGAATTTAAGATCGGTGCTGCCATACATTAAAGAAGAAAATAAAGCATTTTTCCAAAATTTGTTAGTTTCAAAATTATTTTCCAACTAATTTTTTTGCAGTGTTGAATAAAAAAATATTAAGAATAAAATCTTTAAAGTCTGACATATCCCATTTGTACGCTATTTGTTGTGGCACTTAACCCTTTTCATAAAATCGACATTTTAATTTTTTTTAAGTTCTGTATTTCGTATTACAAACAGTAATTAGTCCTACCTTTATCTGTAAATTATCAACGTTTTTTTATTAATTCTATATTGTAAATACAGCAACATTATTTACAAAAAGTTAATTTACTCAAAAGTTTAGTTTAATTATTATTTAGTTTAAACATACTAGTGACTATATCTCAACCCCCCGGAGCAGGTTGGTTTTTTTGAGAAATTAAGCAAAAACCGAGGGGCAAACCGCCAGCAAAAATCTTGTACACCTACTTCTACATTTAAAAAAACTTCCACATACTTCCACGAAACTTCTCCATACTTCCACGTAACTTTCCACACACGTTTTTGTTGTAGGGCTCACTGTATTCAAGATAGTTGACAATGTAAGAGCCCATGCAACCTTTTTGTAATGCAACACGCTTCCATAACGAGCACAAAAATTCATAATTTCTGAAAACACTTAATAGCATTGATTTTTTTGATATTTTACCTGTTGTATGGGTAACTTTAACTCCCTGTATATCGAAAACTGAATCTCCAACGACCCATGTCGACAGGAAATTTTACGCCAATTTTTACATTTTCTACACGCTTTCAGTTTGTAACACCTATTCATTAACTCCCTGTATAATAACCTATTCAATATTTCTAAATTCGTTATTTTCACCGCACTTCGTCATATTTCTGTATTAAACTTCCACATACTTCCTACCTCCACATACTTCACATACTTCCACTGCGGTGTACACCTACTTCCACTTGCGGTTTACCCATTATTGGCAAAAACTCTTACAGAAAAAAGTTTGAGACGAAAATTGTGGAGCTTTAAATTTCACACCAAAATAGTACTTTTGATTTTTCCCCAAAGGGCATTAGGGTGGCTGAACACGTAGAAAAATTGAGTTGTTTGAAATTGTATTACCTTATCATTACCTTAGCGCATGAGTTCAATTTTTTTTCTTGTTATTTTGTTTTCTTTTAAATTAAACATTTACCTACGCGTTCTGTCGGACCCACGTCACCACAATAAAAAAATTAAACAGGAGAAATAATTTATTCCTGGCTGAAATTGGGTGGTAAAAAAATTCTCGAGGAAATGTTCTGTAAGTGTTCAATTTATTAAAAATCTAACAATAATGAAAAAAAATTAAATTCATGCGATATAGGAAATATCTAGTAGTTTTAATTTGAATTTCTTATAGTTATAAACAAATATAAAAAAAAACTTTTTTTTCTGAAATATAAGTTCACTGCGAGCTGAGTAATTACAAAGAAAAAATTTAACAGTGATTGTCACACCAAAATAATACCTATATAGCCCTATAACCCCAATGATAAAGGTCATTTTGGTGAAAAATTTAAAGTCTTTTAACTTTTGTTGTGTCAACTATTCTTATATTCATTATATAATCTTTGTGAGCGTGATGACTTCATCGATATCTCGTTCAAAGAGAAATGTGGTTCATTTGAAAGGTATTTCTATTATCTATCCAACCATATCTACAAATAATGTATCATACTCAATTGTTTTTGTAAACAGAAAAAAATATTGTTTTTCTGTTACCTACTTTAATTTCATCATTAGATATGCCGGTTATGTACTTTAATCATGTTGATTAAGATATAGATACAAGCTTACAGCCAATAGGAATGCAAAATCCCAATATTCATGTTGTTAACCAATACGACTGTAATCTGACAGATCTTGAATTGATTTTGCAGCTTACTCATAAATCTTTAAATGACTAAGTTACCGAGATAAAGGGTGTTAAACATTTAAAATTGAGAATAGAACTTTTTCATAAATCAAAATACCTAGTATAGTAAAATGGAATAACCATTACTTGATAAAAGCGTACGTTATTTTTTCTACACCTGATGAATAATAAAGAACAAATATTATATTAAACATAATAGTAATTACTCGCTTTTCTATAGAAAATTCTAAAAAATTGTAATCAATGGTACTACCTTGGGTATTACCATGGATATAGCAAAACTATATTAACATTCTATTTATCTTGAATATATTTTTTATTGTAATTAATCCGATTTCTTGAAAATGTTAAGTTTATTTTATTTATTTGTGCAGTTTGAAAAGTTTATTCCAGGTCCCACTGATCTGGAAGTGGAAGGAATATGTATATTTATTTCATTATTTATCTACGTGAATGCGCTTTTGCAGATGATCTTGCATTATACGCAAAAAGCGAACAGGATCTGCGAAGGAACTTGGACATTTGGAATGAGAAGCAGGAAAATAAAAATCTGAGAATAAATGAAGAAAAGGCAAGATTAATGGTGTCAGGAAAAGAAGATACCCAAATAAGTTATGTAAATCTTAACGGAAAACATCTGGAATAAGTAGAAAATTTCAAATACCTTGGACTAAACATCAATATTGAAGGGAACCATGATATAGAAATAAATACAAGAATAGAAAATGCTTCAAAGGTGTACCATAGTCTTAGACCTAGGACAGAAATTTCAACCTCTCTAGGATCCTATACAACCGTATTTAAGGCGGAAATTTACGCCATTGTTTCATGTGTGGAGAGATTGGAGCAAGCCAATCTCCTACTTAGAACAAAAAAAATTTTCTCCGGCAGCCAAGCGGCTGCACTTACCTCTCACCGTGCAACGTCTAAATTGGTTTTAGACTGCAAAAAATAGGAGAACTCAATAAAGTATTGCTGGTCTGGATCCCTGGCCACTCTGACATGGAAGGAAACGAGAAGGCAGACTCTCTTGCAAGGGAGGGTGCCGCACGTGTTTCTATCGGATCAGAACCTACAATTGGCATCGCAATATGTTTTGCCAAACAAACACTAAATACCTGGACAGCAAGAAGAGTTTTAAACTTCTGGAATAATTTACCAGGATTGGATCATTCAAAGTCTTCGAAGAATGTCTCCAAACAAATGTTAAACTATAGCAGGCATGATCTCACAGACATATAATGTCTGTGCATGATCTACGTTGTCTAACAGGCCTGTTAACAGGCCACTGTAATCTGAATCAACATATGCTAAAACTTGGAAGTCGGAAGATCCGACTTGCCGTCTTTGTCTGAAAGTTGACGAAAAGTTGATGAATAGCCCTCGGCCTGCGGCCTTGGGCTATTATCAAGCAACCCGCTTTCAGCATTCTCTATGACAAAATTATCTCGGTATTATTAAGACCCTAGGGGTATTACTACTGATAATTTTTTACTGAATATAGTAACCAATCAAATTACTTAATTTTAAGTCATGTGTCGAATTTCATCCAATCACAGCTGTATTACAGCGATAATACCTCACATGTGGTGTTTTCAGTTTGGTGTTTACTTTTTATTAAAAATTAATTAAACGTCAAATTGACAACTGGATTAAAAATGTCGCGAAGATTAGGTATTGCATCTAACGATTCAATTAATTTACCAATTGTACTTTTCACAACTGTAGTTTTAAATAAAAATGAAGACTATTTGATTAATATTGATGAAGTTTGTATTGAAAATTATTAAACATCAGATTGGCAATCAATTTTTTGAAAGCTACAAAGTAAAAAATCATCTTATCGAATACTCCTCGGGTCTTGATAAATACTCAAAATTTTGTCGTAGAGAATCCTTCAAGCGTGTTGCTCAAAGATAATAGCCCTCGGCCTGCGGCCTTGGGCTATTATCAAGCAACACGCTTTCAGCATTCTCTATGGCAAAATTATCTCGGTATTATCAAGACCCTAGGGGTATTACTACTTATAATACCCTACATGTGGTGTTTTCAGTTTGGTGTTTATTTTTTATTAAAAATTAATTAAACGTCAAACTGACAACTGGATTAAAAATGTCGCTAAGATTTGGTATTGCATCTAACGATTCAATTAATTTACCAATTATACTTTTCACAACTGTAGTTTTAAATAAAAATGAATTATATTTGATTAAAACTAATAAAGTTTGTATTGAAAATTATCAATCATCAGATTGACAATCAATTTTTTGATATCCACTAAGTAAAAAATTATCTTATCGAATACTCCTCGGGTCTTGATAAATACTCAAAATTTTGTCGTAGAGAATCCTTCAAGCGTGTTGCTCAAAGATAATAGCCCTCGGCCTGCGGCCTTGGGCTATTATCAAGCAACACGCTTTCAGCATTCTCTATGACAAAATTATCTCGGTATTATCAAGACCCTAGGGGTATTACTACTGATAATACAAGATCGACATTTAAAATGGTTTTGGACACTTAACTAGATTAAACAACAGCATGCCTGTTAAACAGATATGAGAAGCAAAAAGACATGAAAGCAGAACCACGGGATGATAACATAGAAAAGGTTTTTAGTACCAATGTTTTGAATTGAGTATTTTTCATTAAAATTATTAACGAAAAACGGTGGGGTGGGGCAAATTTTCGCCCGTAGATTCGTATATTTTTTAATAATTTCGTAGTATTTGCCGGTAATTTTGATTTTGATATTATTATTAGTGATAAGCCTAATAAGGACAACAAGACTCTTCACAAAAACAAGAGTACAAAAAGCTTAAAGATTGATCTGCCGTAGATTAGAAGTCTATGACGAAACGTACTGAATAATCAATCAATCAATATCAAACAAATTGGACTTGCACCGTCCAGTTGTTGGATAATATCCTACTCATCTGTTTTATGTTTTATGTCACTTAGATGATTATATCACTCGGCCTCCCGGCCTTCTGGTATGAATGTTTCTCGGGTTATTTATAATCTGTAGTAATGTCACAAGAGAGTCAGAATAAATTGAAAATAATTTGATACTTGTTGCTAGGCAATAAATACGAAAGCCCGAAGGGCTTAAGTGGCTTTTGAGAAATGGCAACAAGTTCGAGAAAGGGACTGGAGAATTATTATTCAATTTATCTAACTCTCGTGTAGTATTCAATATATTATTTTTGGACGTTACAATCAAAATCACTTAACGATTTTATATTTTCATTCAAACAAATTTATATCACTAGATTCAATATACTTGAACAAAATTCATTTCACGAATTTTTTGAAAATTTATGACGCGACAGATCAAGAAAATACGTTGTCATGTGGTTGTCATTCAATAAAAACAATGTATAAGTTTGTCTCAAGATATATCGTCTTTGCTTTTGCCGGTAATCATAAAAATAATGGGGCAGTTGCAATAAATCATATGGCCAATAGCTGCTGTAGAAGAGATCGCCTGTGGAGGAGTATTTAAAATTATTTTAAAAAGGATCCAATTCACAAATATCTATCTTTTGTATTTTTATTATACATCCTTTGTTTTTTCTTTTTTCTCCTAAATGCGAGATTATTAAATACTATTAAGTTAAATAAACTATAATCAAGACCCCCCTTGCCTTGTCGCTCGTTTGTTGTTGGGCTTCATTTCAGGTAAAACTCAAGAAGATCGTGAATGGTCGTATTTAGATAATTACCGGCAAAAGTGAAGACGATTACTTTAAGACAAACTTATACATTGAATAATGGGCTCATTTATATATTTTTTTTATTTTACCATTGGGAAGAGCACATCATTTTGAGGCTCTGTGCAAAAAATTAGACGTTAGCGAGACTCCTAAGTCGCCTAAAAAAAATTATAAACATTAAACAGCGCTCCTCTCCGAATTTCAGGCGTGACGTCATCGCATATGAAATCTCTCGTTCAGAAAACGGATACCGCGCCGATCGGTTCTAGGTTAGACCACTACTTAGTTAGTAACAGTATTTTGCTAGCTTATATGCTTATTATACGTTTTAGCAAACTCTGAACAGTGTTATGTTTGTGAAATAAGAACGTTTGGAAATAATTTAAACTATTCGACACAATGGAACAGAACCAGAGTAAAATTCAGAATATAAAAGTACTACGGTTAAAACATCTAACAAAACATTTATTTCTATTAATAAGGATGCAAAAAAAAACGGCAAAAAGAATTGGCAGAAAATCATGAAAAGACTCAAAACATTCACTGATAAGTCAACATACTTTGTTTGTGTATTTCATTATGGATTTCATTTTTCTTCAATAAGAATCGTTATAAATTACCTTATAAAATACGTTGTGAATCCATATTGAGAGGGTTATTGAAAACCACACGCTTGTATTAATCTAATTTTTTTTAAATACGTAGATAATATTGTTCTTATAGCTTGTGGTGTTATTAATGTTCAAAGTTTTTTTTTTGTTTTTTTTTATTTCAAGTTAGTCGCATCAACCATGTGGGTTATTAGCGACTCGGTACGCTTACAGTTTGTGAATTAATTCTATTTCGTTCAGGTACTTAACTAGAGAGTTTACTTTACAGTCATTTCCTAATAAAATTTTAAGGTTCTGAGGTAGATTATTGTTTTGTCTTTGTAGTTTGTACTTAGGGCATTCAATTAGAAAATGTTTCACTGTTATGTCACATCTGCACAGATCACATTTGGGTGATTCCGTTTTTTTCGAACATGTGTTGATGGGTTAATCTGGTGTGACCTATTCTTAGTCTTGTTAGTAAAACTTGGTGAGGCGTCTTGTAGGTAGGTATCATATTCCACGGTTTCACGTCGGTTTTAATGTTCAAAGTTATTTAATAAAATAATGGATCAGTTCTTCACAAATTAAATTTTATTAAATAGGTACTGCTTTTTTTCCAAGAAACAGGTAATCTTTTTCAGTAGATCATCAACAAAACTGGCGTATAATATGTTTTAAAAGAAATTATTTTATTTGATTCAAAGTCCGATTCAGCTCTAACAAATATCGCTTTTTTCACCAGTGAGGTGCATGTGCATTTGAATCTGATGTAAACATTTGGAACCAATATTATTTTTCTTGTTCTTTTCAACATTGGTGATTTAATTTCCACTACACATTCATAATAAATAGCATTTGGAGAAACTCCTTTAATTGGGCATTCTGCAGTTAAGAAAACTGCAATTTGTTACTGAGCAACCTATAGCGTTATCTCCGTAACTTTTTCCACCAGACCAGGAATAAAATAAAACATCTGGAATCATCCTGTATATCATTTGAGAGAGCATGTATTTATGAAAATATTGACATTTTTAATCATTCTGGCCGGAAAACAGCCAAAAACGATGTGTCACATAGTATAAAATTATAATTTGATAAACTCGTGTTTTTTATTAAAAAACTCTATAATCATTAGCCAGTCCACTTCTGGAAGATTTAATGAGTCTGCTTTTTTAAAATTAGGTCCACACATTTTATTTTATTCACACAAAATTTTGCGAGTAATTCAAAATAAATAAATTCTATGCGAGGCACGTTACAGTCGGAAGCGTAATGTTTGTGCACATTAACTTTCATAAGCAGTGACGTCACAGTCATAGTCTTCGCCTCGCTACGGTATGCTTGTTTAATTGGTTGTATTAGGAGAACGACATATTCTATTGACATGAAATTTTCATAATCATATTTTTATCCTTAGTACTTTATTTTACGACAGTTGAAAATGATTTAAAAATTTTAGTAAACGAGCCCATTCTCGCAGGAACTATGTAAGTATATTATTCTCACTATAATAATGTTTTTTTGGCTGAAGCGTATACCGGGTGTCCCAAGTTATCGTGTACAGGCAATATCTCGCTTATTTGACAAGATAATTAATAAATAAAAAAACTGCAAAAAAGTACCTAATGACTTATAAAAAATGTCTTACATTTGACAGCCCTGTGGTAGCTACCCATCACTTTTTATTTTCAAATGGCTCCCCCTGTATATTGTCATTGAAAATTGCGTGTCATTCTATTTGGAATACAACGATAGATACTTGGTATTTTTTCCAATTAATAATAATAAAAGCATCAATATTTCATGAAGTATCAATTTCAACTAAAATACCTCTGATGCAATTCAAAAAACGAACACAGCAATTGTTCAAAATTATTTCCTGCAGAATCCATGCAAGCTGCAGAACGTGTTGAAAAACGCTACAACATGCTTCACGAATACGTTCTTTAAGATCATCTGAATCATAAAACACTTCAACTTAAAATTGTAATCTTGCATTAGAGCTTAACATAAGAGAATATTTGGCAAACTTTTGTTGACGCAACATTTGGCGAAACACCTCGCGAAATACTATCAGTCACGAATTATATTTTTTAATAAACAGCTGCATTATGTGTTATTTTGATGAAGACAGTTTTTTTAAAGATGAAACTCTCTTTCAATTTGATATTTAAAATTCCCGCTGAAATTTATAGTTCCTGCGATCAAACTTCAGGTGGCTTTTAAAACAGTAGTAACTGCTGACAAAGTAAAGCCGTGATTGGTTCGATCGACACCATTCGACATAATGTTGACGCGGCTTAAGAGTTAAGGCCCATCTCCAATCAATTTAGTGGCGAAGTGGTACTTTGGCACGCGTGCTGGGACAATGAAGTTTAAACGTAAGTATCCTCAATTCAATTTCGTGCTGACATGCGCGCCGATCTGGAAGTGCAAGCTGTAAGCTTTTTCGGTGCGTTGCGCATTTAATCATGGGAAAATAATTTATGTACCCTAACCCTATTTTATTCTATTATTTTTGTAAACAAACATATTATATTGTTTTCTAATATCGTAATATTAATTTGTTGTCTTTGATAAGTAGTTATTTACCAGAATAATCTCAGGTTGAACTTTTTAATTACCTCGTTACCTCAAAATAACAATGAAAATGCGCATGTGCGATATCATTCAGGCAGACTGAATTGACAGGAGTGAGGATGGGTATCCGTTTTGCAGCACGCGTGCTGAAGTGCCACTTCGCTAGCAGATTGATTGAGGATGTAGCTTTACAAGTCTAGGTTGAAGTATTTTATGATTTAGAAGATCTTAGAACGCTTTCGTGAAGCATCTCGTAGCGTTGCACCAGCTATGATTCAGACATGGCCTGCACAACAACACGTTTTGCAGCTTGCAAGGATTCTGCAGGAAATATTTTTGATTATTTTTTTCACTTGTCAAAATCTGACATTTTGGTGGTTTTAACCAATAGCAATACATTATTCTAGCCAATCATTCGGTATTATACTGATAATTCTGCTTCCTCATCGATAAAACCTTGTTTACATCGAAACGTCAAAATTTTACTTTGAATTTGTCATTATTGACAACTAAAAGTGCTTCGAAGTTTATTGAAAAATGAACACAAACCGATTGAGTGCCATCACCCAAGAGAATATTAAACATTCAGGTAATACAAAATTTTAAATTTATGAAAAAAATAATCTTCCCAAATACAACTCGCTATTCAAATTTTATCACATAACTTTTTATTTTCATCACTCAAACTTGTTTATTTGAGGCAAAAACATTCAAACAAACCGAATTTAGATAAAATCCCTCGTCCTAACGGACTCGTGATTTTATCAATCGGTTTGTTTTCATATTCTTGCCAAATAAACAAGTTTTCGTGAAAAAGAAAAAATTATCGATAAAATTTGAAGCACTCGTGGTATTACCTTTGAACACTTTCTGTAATTTTTTGTTCGTTTTTTGAATTGCATCAGTAATATTTTAGTTGAAATTGAAAGATTGATGCCTTTATTATCAATTGAAAAATATACCAAATAGGTGCTATCATTGTATTCCAAATAGAACGATACGCAATTTTCAATGACAATATATAGGAGGTGTCATTTGAAAATGAAAGTGAGGGGTAACTACTAAAGGGCTGTCAGATGTAAAACATTTTTATGTCATTAGGAAGGTACTTTAATGCCATCCAATACAGTTTTTTTATTTATTTATTATCTTGTCAAATAAGCGAGATATTGCCTGTATACGATAACTTGTGACACCCGGTATGTATTACTGAAATTGAAAATTCTTATTGGTCTCGAGAAACGTCAAAAAATAATCAACATAACACACATGAATAAGTATTTATCTTATAGTGAAACAATGCATCTTTTTCCCATTCGTGAAAGTTACTTTTAATTTTGAAAAATTCATAAAATCGTCCAATATTCCATCTCTGTTTCATTTTCACTGCTCTACTTTTCTATACCTATTTTTGTATCACTGAATTTGTTAGTCAACTTTTTATCTTATGCAAAAGATTCTTTTGAATATTTATGGAAGTATTTCTCTTTGTCAACCTACATATTATGATATTTTCTATGCCTACTATATCATTTTAATATGCTAAATACAAACGTTGGTGTCAATAAACTCAAAAGATAAGCGGATAAATATTCAGGCGTGTTCATTATTAGAGGGATTGTATATAGGCATATCTTAATACACTGTTAGAAGGCTTCAGCGTATATACCTATGACCTTTGAGTTTTCGTATTTGACTATCGGAGTCGTACTTTCCGTGACTGTTTGATCATACAGTGTGGAATAAATTCATTGTTTAAATATGGCGTTACTGGTCAATAATAGTAGGAAGGAGCACCATCCTGCTGAAAAGTAAACGGAAATCACGGAATTCATTATAGGCCAAGAGCCGGGTATTTTTTGTAAAAAATGTACGGGAACAGGTATTTTTTTCTTTGAATGTGTTCAGTGGTGTCCCCTGAATGTAAATCCAGGTTGGCGTCTTGGGGGGGGGGGGCTTCACTTCAGCCGCTATCTTGAAAAACACGTTTTATTGAATATCTCGTGAACCACGCATGGTACGACAAAAATTGTGGAGATGATTATTATAGATAATAATATTTGCTTCTTTTTTATTCAAAACTCTTTTTTGTATAACGCATAAGTTTTTAATTAGATATAGCGCTCCAAACTTTTTTTAATATGGTTTTTGCTAAATATTCAGTTAATGGTCAATGATAAATTAAAAATGGTAGTGACTGAATTGTAGAGCATGAAATTTTCTATAAATTTTATTGGAAACTTTTTCTTGTAGCATTTATAGTTTGAAAGCTGCAGCTTGGTAAAACTTGCTCCTCGTACATTATCAGTGGCAATGTTGCTCGTTGTATACGAAAACCATTTCATAACGCATAAAGTGTTGTGGAGAACAACTAATAATTCATCGATCTTTATTGTTGCTTAAAAGATTGTCAATGTAACAAAAAACAATAGTGCATTACGCTACATCGTAATAATTTTTATTGTTATTCCTAATATTATTATTATTAATTAGTTTTATGCTATTTTATATTGTACAGTATTATTTTATATTGTATATTATAATATATTGTAATATTAAAAATGATTTCTTTTTTAATACAAGAATTTTTTATTTTCTTAAATTTAACGTGAATCTGAGTGTTTCGAAAAATCGCCAAGGGACCCTTCATAAAACACGTCACGCTAAAATTGGGATTTTTAGACCCCTTCCCCCCGGTTGTCACGCTGTGTCACACTCTCTTTTACCCCCTATCAATATTACGTCACAAAATCCAAATACCACCCAACTTGGATTTACATTCAGGGGACACCCCTGAACAAGCGACCAATGAGTCGTTGTCGTTAAAGTCGTTAAACAGGACTTGGAACGAGCATTCACATGAGGTATTACTTGCCATATGATCCCATTTAAAGTTATTTTACAAAATGGTTGCCGTCCATTTTTGTTGTTGTTTTCAACTAGTCTAACTGACCCTATAATATGCTGCAAGTACATAATTGAAACATTGCAATATTAACTACATAATAGAGTACACGTATATTTCATATTTTGCTTGGATATTAATTTATAATAGTAAATATAATATCAAAAATTACTAATAATAGGAAATAAACCAGTTTCCATTGGAAATTACTCCCAAATTTTAAAATAAAATTCAAATTTCAATGCATTTTCCGACCACAACCCGAGGATTTCCGAATGCTACCGATGATACGTGTGATGTCATATATCTTGTGTTTACTTATGTCAATATGGCCGGTATTGCATTAGGTTATGTGTAGTTGTGTGTTTATATTGTATTTTAATTAACTATTAAATGCTTCGTCGCAAAATATCATTCTCTGGGTAACGGCCGCAAAATATCATTTTGCGGCCTCTGTTGCGGCTGCAAAATGCTTGTTTTGCGTCCGGTTGCACGAAAAATATCATTTATATGTTTGTTTGAGACCATTACGTGTTTGTGTGTACTTTTTTTTATTTCTAAAAGTCAACGTAAAGTGGAAAGTGGACATAAATATTCGATATTTCCGACGATATTTTAAAACTTTTGGAATAATATATTTTATTTATTAGTTCAGTGTTCAGTGACGATTCTTTCATATTTTGTGAGTAAAGATATGGCTAGCGAAGGTTTTGTAAAAGCACAAACTGATAACTTGCCCAAAGTAGACCCATTTATGCTGCTTGAATTTATGAAGTCAAACAGCTGCTTTAATGCAGAGGAAATAAGAGGAGTTAAAGCATTATCGTAATTACGATTTAAACTATGTTTGATTTATATAATATATACCAACCATATTTCGATGTGTGGTCGTAAGAAAATGATGTTTTTATGGTTGATTCCTAGACATATAAGTACAAAACCTCAAACTATTTAAGAATGAAAATTACCAGCATAGAAGTAGGTACTTCACAAACAAAAGTAATGCCCTTCTCTTAAGTGTATTTTTGCTTGCGCCACCAGGTAAAGTAACAAATATTTTGTCTGAAGTTTCAATAGACGTTGATTTGCACACTGGAACAATGCAATCCTTGGAATACAAAGTTTTTTTCGGCTTTATCCATTTTTAAAGCTTTCAGAAACAAATTAGGTCATATGAACTCAGTGCGTGATATACGAATAAGAACGTAAACAAATGACGTCACACCATGGGGCAGCCATCTTTATGACGTAAAGCGCGTTTTGGCGGACTTTCAAATTTTATGTTTTTTAAGTCGTTTTAAAAGTAAAGTTTATATTTTTTTGAAAAAATAGGCATGCAAGGTGCTATGAGACCTGATAAATCGTCAATTCCCACCAATAGCAAAATTTATGCTTGTACCCTATTCTATGAATTAGAAGTTATTTTAGGAAAAGAATATTAACTGGTAAATAAATGGAAAAACGCTTGTTAATAAATAAAAATTTAATTTCGAAATTGTTTGACATCGCACGGCTTATGCATATTTGATTATATAATTGGATAATGGTGAAAATTCAAGATCGCACTGTTCTGCGTTTCTATTTTTAATACATCGTACTTGTTTATTGGATTGAACGTAATTTTATTGAATTTAGTCAAGGCAAAACGCGACATTCTATACTGTTAACTATTTTTATTGCAGTGAATTTTTTTATTGTGGATTTCGAGGTATAAAATTCTTTAATATTTGAGTGCAACATTTTGATAGATTCCAAAATATATAACTTCCGTGTTTGTGAAGTGTCTGTGAAGACCATAAGAAAGAGGCCCACTTAATTTAAAAGATGGCGTCTGCAGATTCGTTTCCCTTCTACCGTTTTTATATTCTTTGGTTTTGGGAAGAAGCTGAATTCATCCGGCGAAATCGGATAGACTCTCGCGATTCACACATCCAACCTAACCTATAATTTACGGAAATCCGACCCGCTCTGTTTTAAAATTAGAAACTATTCCAGCGCGAATTCCTACAAATAATGAATACCTATATTTTAATCGATCCACCTTCAACTTTTTCTTAGTATTCTTCAGCTTGCAAAACTTTTAAATAGATTAACATAAACAAAAAAATAATCTAACAATAGCAAAACGTTTATAAATCTACGGGTATGGCTATCCAAATTATTTCAAGGTTCAGTTGACAGCGGTAAAGAAACAATTGGCAACAGGATCTATACATCACTTGATTGTGATCATAAACATGTAACGGGAGTATTTTTTTCCATAAGTTGGCAACTAAACATTATTTGGGTACTTTGACCGAAAGCAATGAAATCATTTTAATTTAAATAGACGTCGGATGCATCGAGTGCATTCATTCGTAGATTGGTCGTATGGAATTATGAATAAAACATAATTTTCATTGTTTTGTTGGAGCATTGTAATATTGTTGAAAGTTCCCGGATGTCGAAGAAATTGAGGATGTATGGAGTTTGCTTCTATTGACATAATTAATTATAGCCGAAGATTTCTTAATGCACTGTTTAATTGCGTGTACCTAACACGATTTATTTCATAATTACCTCATTATCTTCATAAATATTTGTCACGATCTCTTTAGTATGATTTGCTGAATGTTTTAAGTTTAAATCTCTTGGAATGGGTACTGTATAGAGGGTATGTATTTTGGGGATACATTCACTGAGACCTAAAAGATCTATTATATCCCCTTACTTCAACTTAGTTTCTGAGGAGAGTCTCGGAGACCAGTAGCTTCTTTAGTCATATTTCCCGGAGGAATTTTAGGATATTTGCAGGCTTCATCGTGGGTAAATGTCCTGTATTGTATGTTAGGGTCGTCATGAACTGGTGTAAGTCTGGGTCCTTTGGGAGCGGCTAAAATAGTCACATGAAAACTACATGATTCACTGGGTTGATATATAACTTAACTAATTACACTACTCTAACAAGGTATGTACTTAAGCATATCATATAATCTAAATAATATAAATAAAATATAATATAGATTATTGTATGTGAATCTATTAATATAAAACTATTGATGTGGATGCCTACTTGTATACTTCATCAGCATATAGACGTACTTCCCTAGGTCAACTATCCTCTTACGTGACCTCTCACTTTCACGTTCATGACCTTACGTGTCTATTTACTATTCGACAACTATAAAACAATAAATAAGTGCATTGTTTTTAAAATAGACATTGAATTCTTCAATAATGAACCATTTCAATGAATTTAATTCTTGGTTTTATGTAATGCCAAAAGACATCACAGTCCCTCTTCTATCCAGTAATCTCCCAGGTGCTTTGCTCTAGGATTCTGAATTCTTCTTCCATGACACAAAATCTATCTTCTTCCTTCTTAAAGTATTATTATAGTTTCCTGCAATATTGTCGTATTTAATAAAGCCTCGAATGAAGCGTGTTACCAATAGACAGTGACCGTTCAACTAAGAAGCAAGAACTACTTCCCGGTATATAAGCCCCGACGGATATTGAATTACACATCAAAATCAAACAGGGTTGGTATATTTACAAGATCTTTAATTTGCAAACCAGAATGGTTGGTGTTAGAAGGGACAACATAACTTGTAGACTGGTTTCACCATATTTGCGCCTCATCAGTACAAGGTATATGTTCTCCGTCCGCGAGCACAAAGCCCAATCACGGACTGAAGAAGACACCAAAATCACAACCAATACAGCCCGGGAAATAGTTGTTGCTTCTTAGTTGAGCGGTCACTGTCTTTGAAAAATAGTTTTCAAAACTTATAAGGCGCTAGAATAATTTTATTCTGTGATATTTATTCTTCTTTCTTGTTTATTTTGAGCTTTTTCAGGTGCCAATTCAAGCGACAATGTCTTGTTAGGATTCCTGTTAAAACTTTTTTTACTTTGACTTATGCATTCATTCATTTCAACAGGTTGAAGTCACTCAGAAGAATCTTTGATTGTCTAAGCCTTATACTAGATCTTTGCAAAGATCAGAGCTTCTTGTGTAAAGGTTATAGTTATGATATAGCTCTATATTTTTTCACTAATTTTAGACTCAGTAGTTTCAGGAATAAGGGGAAGAATGGTCCATTTCTTGAATAATTTATTTCTAGAAATACCAATGAAATTTAAATAGTAAAATTTGTTTATTATCAATAAAACTTCCTATTAAATATATTAATTTTTTAGATAGGCGGGGGCTGATCTGTAAGAGTATTGAAATGTAGATTCAAGGAACACCTA
This sequence comes from Galerucella tenella, assembly GCA_910591685.1. Classification (NCBI taxonomy): domain Eukaryota; kingdom Metazoa; phylum Arthropoda; class Insecta; order Coleoptera; family Chrysomelidae; genus Galerucella; species Galerucella tenella. The sequence continues at coordinate 53,957 of CAJUYH010000057.1, forward strand.
ATAAAATAAAAAATAAAAATAATAATTAAAAATAAATATAGATTTAAAAATATAAAGAAATGAAAAAAAATCTGTGGCTGAAGGATTTATTTCGAAGCCAGCTTTCCCCCCCCCCCCCACACACAAACAATACATTTATTTCAAGCCTTAATTGTCAAATATGTAAAAAAAATTTACCTAGGTCCAGGATTAAGTGTAAAAAATTGAAAATTTGTACAGATTCTGATAATGGATCTGTTTAAATATAATTTGTCCACACTGTATACTAATTTAAGTCCAAATCAATGTAAATATCACTGAATATGTATACTGAGACATACGCGTGACATTTTTTTACGCATTTAAATAGTTTTGGGGTTACTGTTAATGCACTATATTTTACGAGAAAATATGTTTTTTATTTTCATTTTTTCAGAATATTTGGTTGGAATTACATAATGGTTATCGTGCTGTTACACAACAAACATTTTATTTTTTTGTAGATATCGTTTTAAAATGTTTAAAAGCCAGTTTGTATAAATCTTCGAACTATTATCCGTTATTTTGTTAACAGTTATTTATGTTGATAGGCGTTACTTGTTCTGTTGGCGTAGATAGAAAGAATGTTCGAACCAATTACCATAAAAATTAAATGCTTGTTTTTCGACATTTTTTTCCCAAATTTGTCTTTCAGGACGTTCTCTCAATTTATTCACAATTCATGTTTACGCGGTGACACTGATGTGCAATGTTTTTGATGACTTGTATCGCCAATTCCGGTCATTTTATTAGAATTGCTGATTACCTAATTACACTCAATCCACTAAATTCCTATAGTCTAGTGGGGAAGTGAGTTTTCTGCGAAAAATAGTTCTGATGATTTTAAAAATATGGGGTTTGGTTTTTTGGATTCAGAATTAAATTCTGAGTAATGGGAATTTTTGAATTTTTTTGCCAAGAAAAATTGTAATTGTTATAAACAAAAAACGTATAGAGAAAATGAGGGTCTCCGTTTTTTGGTTATAACTTGAAAAATTGTAAAAATAGCGTCTTTTTGAAAAAAGATTCTAAAAGAGGAGAAAATTTCAGAAGGACATGTCCCGACTCCCGAATTCTGGGAGGTTTTCTTATTGACTCAATAAACAAAATTCCGTTAAAAAAGTTTAAGAAAGTTTTTTCATTTGTTCATTATAATTTTTTTAAATTAACAAAAAATGAAAAATCCACATTGTTATTGAAAAAAAAAATTTTTTATGTTTTATTTCAGCTGGTTTTTTATTTATTTTTTGCATCTTATTTCATTACTAAAAAATGTTTTACGTTATTTGTTTATAAATTTGTTATAAACAAATAGACTATTTTAATATTTAAAAAAATTTTTTTTTGCCATTCTGTTGTATTGGCCAAATAATGAATTTAAAAAAAAATTTTCTTAAAAAATTTTCAATTGTTTATAATCTTTTTTTTTATTTATCACTATTCATCATCAATAGTTTGAAAGTTATAGCAATTTGTAAGTTGATAAGATAGGTGCCGGGTTCCACAGTGAGTATGTTAAATATTTAAAAATCAAATAAAAAATAAAACTTTTTTTTGAAATACTTTGATGCACATGGCTGTATTTATTATTTTCTTTTGTAACGGAAAAAAAATAGGTTCAGAATTTGTTTATAACAAATTGTTTATTAAATAAACAATGAAAATTGCGTTGCAAAAATTTTTTTTTGGAATTCTAATGAGGATAGCAAATGATGAATTTAGAAAAAAAAACGATTTCTCAATTAATAATTCAAAGGGGTAATAAATAAAAAAAAAAGATTATAAACAATTAAAAATTTTCTTAGGAAGAAATTTTATTTTTAAATTCATTATTCGACCAATACAACAGCATGGCAAAAAAAGATTTTTTTTAAATATTAAAATAGTCTATTTGTTTATAACAACTTTATAAACAAATAACGTAAAAATTTTTGTAGTAATGAAATAAGATGCAAAAATAAATAAAAAACCAGCTGAAATAAAAAATATAAAAATTTTTTTTTTTTAATAACAATATGGATTTTTCATTTTTTGTTAATTCAAAAAAATAATAATAAACAAATGAAAAAACTTTTTTAAACCTTTTTAACGGAATTTTGTTTATTGAGACAATAAGAAAACCTCCCAGAATTCAAAAAATGTTTAGGTACTTTATTTAAACTTTTATAACTGATTTTCAGTTGTCTAAACTCCACAAAAAATTAGTTAATTAACAATTGAATAACTTTAACAAAAATGAAGTGAACTTTTTTTGTCTACTGGACTATATTCCTTCAAGTCTCTAAATGAAACTGTACTTTATTCAAATTTTTTAATTCATAACAAATATTAAAAAAAAAATATTTTGTGATGCTCTGTTGGCTTGGCGGTGATGCCGCAGGTGAAAAACGGCCGCGCGGAGCGGTATTTTCAGAAGTAATACCCCTAGGGTCTTGATAATACCGAGATAATTTTGTCATAGAGAATGCTGAAAGCGTGTTGCTTGATAATAGCCCAAGGCCGCAGGCCGAGGGCTATTATCTTTGAGCAACACGCTTGAAGGATTCTCTACGACAAAATTTTGAATATTTATCAAGACCCGAGGAGTATTCGATAAGATAATTTTTTACTTTGTAGATATCAAAAAATTGATTGTCAATCTAACGTTTAATAATTTATTAGTTATAATCAAACAAATATTATTCATTTTTATTCAAAACTACAGTTGTGAAAAGTACAATTGGTAAATTAATTGAATCGTTAGATGCAATACCAAATATTCGCGACATTTTTAATCCAGTTGTCAGTTTGACGTTTAATTAATTTTTAATAAAAATTAAACACCAAACTGAAAACACCACATGTAGGGTATTATCGCTGTAATACAGCGGTGATTGGATGAAATTTGACACATGACTTGAAATTAAGTAATTTGATTGGTTACTATATTCAGTAAAAAATTATCAACGTCAATTGAAAATTATAAATAATGGAGTTACAGTTTCGGGAGTCGGGACTTGTCCTTCTGAAATTTTCTCCACTTTTAGAATCTTTTTTCAAAAAGACGCTATTTTCAATATTTTTAAAGTTATAACTAAAAAACGGAGACCCTCATTTTCTCTATACGTTTTTTGTTTATAACAATTACAATTTTTCTTGGCAAAAAAATTCAAAAATTCCCATTACTCAGAATTTAATTCTGAATCCAAAAAACCAAACCCCATATTTTTAAAATCATCAGAACTATTTTTCACAGAAAACTCACTTCCCTACTATACTAGGTACTAGTGTATAGATAGGTTTGACTCCTACCATATTTTGTGGTAATCGAAAGTGGTTTGATTTAGTAGAATTCTCTCCATTACACTTTTCTTCTTGTTTTCTCAGTTTCCTACCTCTTTCCAGTCAATCTTTGTGGTAATGATAACAGATACAAATCCTGACAGCAATTTAATATCAAATGAAACACCCTTTGAAGAGATATCAGAATGATTCCTTTCGTTGTTGTCTTATTTTACGGTCATGGCCAGGTAGTACTTAACTCTTCAACTTTAGCTAAAGACCCATCTTATCGTTTGGAATTCTCTAACCTTATCAAAACCACATGACCAACATTAATCGCTGTATGAAGATTTTTCTTGGATGACTGTTAAACCATCTACGAAGATTATCTTTCAATTTCATCCTGTATCTCCAGTGCTTCCTTACAACTAAACTCTCTACAGCATCTAGATCTGGAACTCCACATTCCGGGATTTCTTTCAGGAACATAGCAGGTGTCAATGAAATAAGATTCCTACTATTCATGATTATTTGTCAAAGGTCATTATTGATTCGTAGTCGCAAAGTATAAGTAAGTAAGTAAGATGGTTTTTACCCAGAACTTTTCGGAGTATATCTTTGATTATTCAAATCAATCTCTCCCACCAAGCAGCTGTAAAAGGATTAAATTTCCAAGCAATTTTCTCGGCAGTACTGTAGGTGATTATTATTTTCCAATCCAACTGCAAGAATGCGTTTGCAGCACCAACAAAATTTGTGCCATTATCGCTGTATATATACTTGCTGTAGTGGCATAACTAAGGGCCCGCAGTTGCGCGGCGGGGCGGGGGCTCGTAGCTTTGGGGGCCCCGGAGACACCAAGCGCCAGCACAACGAAGAAGTACTTAACAAAAAACTCATTATTTTACAGACTAAACCCTCAATATTTTAAATTTAATTTACTTTCAATTAGGTACTATATTTGCAAATGCGCGGTAAATGGTATCATGGCAGCACCCACTACCACTACGAGATATTATTATTATGAGTTACGCAAAACCCTCATCTATCGCCGTTGCAGCCGTCTTGGTTTTTCATTAAAGATATGCTAATAAAAATTGACCTTTTTTAGGTTTTTTTGAAGGAATTTTTAGTTTATTTCATACTTTAGAGATACATTACGAACATGTGGCTCGCACATTTTGCATAGGTATACTATTCCTATGCATAATATTATGTTTTGTTTATTTATTTCAATATATAAATATACAGTGCTATTCAAAAGTCGCCTCCCCCTCGTATCTTTTAAACGGCTACACTTACCATTAATAAAATTTGGAGGGTGAAAATAAAGTGTTGTAAACTTCTCTACGAATGGTAACAGGTGACGTAATAGTAATAGATGACGTCACAGTGCCACTCTGGCCAATAATTTTAAATATAGGACCTTATGGCAAGTGATATCTCGTTTGAAAGGCATTGACATTGGCTACATAGCCATATTAAATTTGTTTGGGTTTAAACTAATTTTGACGGATGAATTAAATAAATACCAAAATTATTGAAATTATTTTTTTAATTAAATTAATCAAATATCAACAATGGATTCTTATAGCAAATGTTCGAAATGTGCTCCGTCTACTTCCTGACAGTAATACATCCTATCAGTAAACTATTGTCGTACTCGTTCGAATGTGTCAGCTGAAATTGCATTGCATTCTTCAATAATTCTTTCTTTCAAAAAGCCAATGCTATCTGATGCCGTAGTATAAACCTTGGATTTCAAGTACCTCCATAGAAAAAAATCTAATGCTGTCAAATCTGGTGACCATTCTATATGACCTCGCCAGCCGATCCATCTACCTCGATATTCTTCATCCAGGTAACGTCTTACTGCACCACATCTTGTTGAAATGTTATTTTCAGATGGCCGAATTCATCTGGATTATCTTCCAGAATTTCAAGAATTAACGGCTCAATTGCATTTTGTAACATCTCCAGATACACTTCACCGCTTGAATTTGAATTTGGGAAGACAGGACGAACTATGTGGTTTCCCAAAATACCTGCCCAAACATTGACTTTTTCTGGAAATTGGGTATGTTGTTCACGAAAGATGTGAGGATTTGTGTCACTCCAATACCTTACATTTTGTGTATTCACATTTCCATTGAGGCAAAAAGTACTTCCGTCACTGAAACAAATTGTTTTTGTGTAATGTGGGTTTTGACTAATTTTATTTGTCATACATTCACAGAATTCGATTCTTCTGTCGGGGTGGTCATCCGAAAGGTGGTGCACCATTTTTAACTTGTATGGATGAAATTAATTTATTTTTAGCCAACACTCTCTGTACTGTACTTTTACTTACTTCACAGATAGACGCAACTTTAGTTGAAGAAGAAGTAGGGTTTACTACCATTTCCGCAACTATATCAATTTTTTTATCATCACTAAATGTTGGTCGATCAGATCGTTTGGCATCTTGAACACTACCTGTTGCTTCAAACTTGTGAAGAAGCTCCCTCAAATAAGTTCTCGAGATAGGGCGATCTGGGTATCTCTCGTTAAATAAACGTTCCGCTTCATGAAGATTCTTTCTAGATTCACCAATTATTAAGATAGCTGCTACTTTGTCGGCTTGAGTACGTACCATTTTGCCTATGTAAACTCTTAAAGAGGCGGAATAAAAAATCTTCAATATTTAAATGTGAAATAATAACTTTGTTATTTATTTAATGTATCCGTCAAGATTAGTTTAAACCCAAACAAAATTAATATGGCTATGTAGCCAATGTCAATGCCTTTCAAACGAGATATCACTTGCCATAAGGTCATATTTAAAATTATTGGCCAGAGTGGCACTGTGACGTCATCTATTACTATTACGTCATCTGTTACCACTGGTAGAGAACAACACTTTATTTTCATCCCCCAAATTTTATTAATGCAAGTGTAGCCGTTCAAAAGATTCGAGGGGGGGAGGGGACTTTTGAATAGCACTGTATAATTACAACTAATAACGACTTATTTACAAATTCATCTAAAATAAACCTTAACGTCGATTATCAAAACCACCGTGTTCTTTATCCTTTTATTTCTCCAGACGATACAGTCGCTTTCAAGATTATAAATATTTATTTCTAACTGTAGCAGGCTACAGTTATTATTACCACCATTTAATAATATTATTATCATAACGTTTACTTAATATTTATTTATTGTTTTTATCGAATTTTTTTCGCGTTAAACATCGTTATTTTAAAAGTTTATTATTGTTTATAGAATTTCCACTGACTGATTTTTCAGATCTATTAATTTATTATTGCACTTTTTTAAGCATAACATTCCCATTTATCACGGTATATTATTTTTTTACAAAAGTGAACTTAGTTATAACAATAACAGTTTTGATATCATGATGTAGTTACTTGCAGTATTTTTTAGCGTACCTAATAATGTCTTCAAGGTAGTAGACAAGTTCGTGTGACGTTTCAGGTGTGTATTGCACTGTATTATACGTTTTATTGGGGGCGAATATTAATTTCCTTCTTCTAGTCCCTCAAAGGTCTAATAGTTTCTTCAATACTATTTCTTGAAGAATGTTAGGAAATCCGCTGGCTTCAAATTAGGCCAATATTCTTGTCTACATTGTTATGCCCAGGAAGTTTGTAGTGCAAGTAGGTGAATGGAGATTTCGTTTTTCTCTATACTCTCTTGGCTCCACTAGTCTTAGCTTTTTGAGGTGCCCATATAAAAGACTGTGTCCAGACAGGACACCTATCAAAACTCTTAGTACAGTACTACTCTGGCCCATGCATATTTTTGATTTACTGGGTTGTAGTTTTCTAGGTATATCTATGATTGTCTTAACCCCACTAGGTCTTTCCAAAAGTCCGACTTCCTCGTTTTTTTTTTGGTTTTACCTATTTCTTCGTATAATATTACATAGGAGCTGATGCCAAAAAAGAGCTCATGTTCCCAAAGTGATATTCCAGTCCCTTTGTTTGCTAGTTCATCTGCGCTATAAATAATTAATTGATTGATTGAATGATTTATTTATACGGCCCATCCAGCCAGAAGCTTCCAGTCTAAGGCACCTCAGCCTTTAGACTTGGTTGCACCGTCTATGTCTTTATCAGACTAGTGTTTTCGCTTTATCTTCCATGTAGCAATTCTTTCTTTGGCGCTTCAGTTCTAAGAGTTTATATCCCTAATTATTCAGTGTTTCATATTCGGAGAGAAAAGGTTGATTTTTCCTTTCCCAACCATAGAACAATAAAAAGTAGGTATTCACCACTAATGGAACATCCTGTATATTTCAAAATAATTTTAAAATGTAGCCGATATGAATGTACGAGCTACTGAGGTGACAAACATTTTGAAACTTTCACCGTTTCGCTATAAACCTCCATCCCGTTGGTGAACTAGCTTCAAATCTAACAATACGTTGAGATCTATACTAACAACAACAAAACCAAAAAATGAAGAACAATCTTCAAAAAATTGCATCTATCAGATATCTTGTGAATGCGACAAATTCTATTTAGGTGAAACATCTAGACCATTGAAAGTCCGAATAAGTGAACATAAAAAATATATAAAAGGTAGGGAGTTCTTTAAGTCAGCTATTTGTAAACATGCTTGGGAAGAGGGGCATAAAATTCAATGGGATTCGACAAAAATAATAAGATCCCAATAATAAAAGACGAAAAATCAGAGAGAGTACTTCAATACAACTAAATGCAGATGAATGTGTAGCTAGTATTTCAGCCGAATGTAGTCAAATTTGGTTACCAATGTTAGAAAGAGAAATTTCCAATAATCAATTACCTGCGTTATCAGGATAGCATCATAAGTTTTTATCCAGGTTTTCTTATGAATTATCATTGGAATAGTTGTTAATCGATACACACTTCAATACACAAAATCACCAAACTGAGTCATACATATTTTGAAAACAAAAATAATCATACACAAAAAAGTAACAACAAACGCGTTTTATTAACAACATTTCCAAAATAAGCGAAAAAAAAGCGCTATCCCAATAAAAACCGTTCCTGGAACGTGCACTTCACTGGATTCCATTTCTTGTAGACTATCATATCGTTAGAATGTCATAAAATAAAATATTTTATTTCACATTTTACCAGAGATGTGATCTACTATGAATGGACCTTAATAAAATTTGACAACAAAGTTTTGTAGTCTTAAACTTCAAAATATTATTGATTGTCTAGTTGTCATATTTTTTCGTTGTGTCAGATAGGGACCAAAAATTATTTTATTATTAGTTAATCTTGACAAAGGTAGCTGGAACGCTACCGAAACGTCGAAATAAAAAAATAAAAAACACTATTGTGGTTTGATTCCCAAAAAATAAAAGAAAAAATAATAAGTAATGCCACAAGGAACTTACAGAAGATAATTAAAAATATATTTAAATATTTCAAATGGAGAAAAAAATTTAATTTCGAGCTCGAATACCCAGAGGCGAAAATAGAAAGAGATTCCATAAGAATTAGCTTCCTATTTCGAAGTGACTATTGCGACATGGAAACGGCATGTTTTTAGAGGAAGTGACTAATTAGCCCGTAAAATTAGCAATGGTATGTTACACTAGGCATTCCCGTTTTTATTTTAGAACTGATTACACAGAAACTCAGCGATTTGATTTGATTTATACTACATAATAATAAGACTTTATCTTCCATATTTTTATAAATATTAAATTGGGCATCCAAGCGTGTAACGAACGCTGTTTTTTCGGCGGCTCAAGTGGAATTATGTCACAATGAATTGATGGCAAAAATGCGGAAGGAATTCGTTTATGTTTTGTAAACCACAACTGTTAAATAATATAACTAGTGCGTAACCTATTTTGAAGAATGTTCGATTTAATTTCATAATACGGAGATCTATTATGATATGTAACGATTTGTCTACGTCAACCATGGAAAAATATTTCTTGAAATATGTAAAACTCGGTTAATATTCAATCGCGGTTAATTTATCAATGTTAGATCGATTTTAAAGCATTTTATGAAATTATTATATATATATCTATAAGTTATCGTGAGTTACATTATATGCATGGACTTCGTCAGAAGCACTGGCTTGTGGGGTGAATTGTAATCCCTAAGGGTGGGCCACAATAGACCTAACGAAGGTCGCAGTGGACTTTGTTAACTTTGTTGGTTAACATTTCTGATAATAAAAATGTGCAATAATCACTTCAGAATTTTGATTTTTGGTGGAATAGTATATACAGGGTGCGGCAGATAAACGGTCAATTAGAAATATCTAGAAAACTAAAGGTATCTGAATTATGAAAGTTGGCATGAAGGGGTTTTGAATAATGAGCTATTCAATGAAAATATTGCCGTAACCATTCTACTTCCGGTTATACCGGAAGTCACACTTAACTTTGTAATTTTTAATGGAAGACCCTGTATATTTTTAAATTTTAGGAATTTTTACCTTATTCTGAACATTTTTTGTTGATACTTCCCTATACCTATCTTGAACCGTTTTTGAGTTGTAATGTTTTTTATATGAAAATGACACTTTTTTACCATGTACATAAAATTCAATATCCTCTAATGTAATTTGAATAAAAGTTTAAATTTCTCAGGAACTATTCACCACATACCGCTTTATCGTTTACACTGTGAAGTTACCTTTTTTATTATACAGGGTGCTGTCAAAATTGGAATAAAAACGGAATCCACAATTTTCGCTTAATTCCTTTTTTTCAAATGGGACACCCTGTATGTTATTATCTATTTTAGAAGAATACGTTGTCCACTATCGATATGTATTACTATTCCCTATACCTATCTCCTGCAGTTTTCAAATAAATCAGCTTTATACATTTTTGTCACAAAAAATTAATTTATCGTCGCATATGGAATATTCTGACAAATGACAGTTATGGTTAATGTTTAATAGTCACCTTGTTGTATGCCGTTGTGTGAAGGGTATAATAATAGTTTGCCTTTAATTTTCTTAACAAAATAATAATGGCACATTTAGGATATACAAATGATGATGATTTTTTAAATTTAATTATGATTCACGGTGAGTATAACAGAATGGTATCCAGAACTTGCCGTGTGTTTGCTGAGAGATATCCTGAAAAGCCTCGACCAAATCATAAAACTGTAAAACGTTTTCTACACAACTGTTCCCAGTTTGGTCAGTTTAAAAGTAAAAGAAATAAGCCCAAGACCCATGACGATAATGAGGATTTACAAATAGACATCCTGGGATATTTTGCAGCTCATCCAAATTCATCCTTAAAAGAGTCTATAAATGTTTGGAAGTTGATTTGAACATTTGTTGAATTAACAAGCTAGTACCTTAATATCTTTGATAGTATCTGTATAATTGTTCAATGTTTAACCGAGTGCTTAACTCAATAAATTAATACCACATAGCCTATAAGAAAATTAATTTTTTGTGACAAAAATGTATGAAGCTGATTTATTTGAAAACTGCAGGAGATAGGTATAGGGAATTGTAATACATATCGATAGTGGACAACGTATTCTTCTAAAATAAATAATAACATACAGGGTGTCCCATTTGAAAAAAAGGAATTAAGCGAAGATTGTGGATTCCGTTTTTATTCCAATTTTGACAGCACCCTGTATAATAAAAAAGGTAACTTCACAGTGTAAACGATAAAGCGGTATGTGGTAAATAGTTCCTGAGAAATTTAAACTTTTATTCAAATTACATTAGAGGATATCGAATTTTATGTACATGGTAAAAAAGTGTCATTTTCATATAAAAAACATTACAACTTAAAAACGGTTCAAAATAGGTATAGGGAAGTATTAACAAAAAAGGTTCAGAATAACGTAAATATTCCTAAAATTTAAAAATATACAGGGTCTTCCATTAAAAATTACAAAGTTATGTGCGACTTCCGGTATAACCGGAAGTAGAATGTTGACGGCAATATTTTCATTGAATAGCTCATTATTCAAAACCCCTTCATGCCAATTTTCATATGTCAGATACCTTTAGTTCTCGAGATATCTCTAATTGACCGTTTATCTGCCGCACCCTGTATATATAGTTCCTAAAATTATTTCATTCAAATATTTAATAAATTATTTCACTTTTGTGATTTGTGGTGGAATAAACTAGTAGACCAAAAATCAATATTCAAGAAGTATTTTACCGCGAATTTTAAAATTTTGAACGATCTTTAAATAAGGATGAGAAAGGTTCCGGCGGGTCTTCTCTCATCGTTCGTCCACAATACAATAACTGTGCAGTAGTCCATGTAATTATTTTAACACAAGTTTAAACAAAAACTAATTGGCTGCCGTTATCCCTAAAGTACCTATCTGGATTACTGCACAGTTCCTGGGAAAAAAAGTTTCTTGGAGCACAGTTTCCTTGGATATAAAACAGTTCTGGGGATACAATTCCTGGGAATAACAGTTCCTGGAAAGTCTGACTGTTTTCAGGGTCACAAGTTCCTGTTTGACAAACAATTCTTCTGGGTCACAGTTCCAGTATGACAAATAGTTCCTGTTAAACTGAAAAGTTTCCTAAATACCGTTCCTGAGGTAAATCTGTAGTACCTACATCGACAGCTACATATCTTCTTCTTCAAACAACTGAATTATTGTGCTAAGTATTTTTTTGTTGTATTCGCTACTAACCCTTTTTTTAAATAATGAAAATTTCAATACTGAAATTATATACATTTTTTTTATCTTGATAGTTTTATTTATTATACTGAAACTTTAAGTTTTTTTTGTTTAAACAGATTAAAAGTTAGCTGACCTTTAGATTTGATTTTCTTTCTAATTTTCTTTTAGGAAAGAAAATTTGTGGCGCCCTAAAATAGCTTTTTCTGTTTTTCTAGCTATGCCAAAATTAATTTGTTTTTCTTAAGATTAATAAGGTAACAAAGCCCTGCGAACTGGCATAGTTTACCTCCAAATTTAATAGGTTAGTTAGGCAAGAACCTGCATTATTCAACATTATTTTTTTAACGACATTCAATCTCATTATTGGAACTTTAGTTCTTTACGCCAGGTTATGTTTGAGCGACCAGAGGTCGCGACGCAAAAGATCTGACCGTTACGCGTTACGTTACGCTACGCTATGTTACGTTGCTTCGTTATGTGCCTTGCTTGCGTGCTTGTGCCTCCTTAATCTCTCTCGTTTACGAAGCAGCGATTTATAATAATATGCTCCTGCCGGGATTCGAACCCGGGCCGCCCGCGTGCAATGCGAGCATTCTAACCACTGAACCACCGATGCTATATTGAAATTCTATGCAAAGCTGGTATTCGCAGTGCTGGTGATCTACTTGAATTTGTTCGGATACATTTTTACTATTATTTCCATAATTTTTTTTGCGCGATTTAGGGGTCTAGCACATTTACTTTTCGAAATACAGGGTGTTGAAATTTTAAAAAGTTGAATGTTTTAATTCGATAACTTTAAAACGGATGGATAAATTGATTCGACATTTGGCAGGTTGTTTTTAAATGTAAAAGGGCATATTTTGAAAGAAATTGTAGTTTGTGTAACTAGTGTGGATATGATGGTCATATCGCACGAGGACGAAGTTTGAGCACGACGCCCTAGGCGGAGTGCTCAATTGTTCAAGTGCGATATGGACAATCCACACGAGTCGAGCAGCATATTTTTTCTACGACCCACTTGAGAAAAAATCTAGAAAATAAAAATTTCTATAAACTGTAATATAACTTCAAATTGAAAATTTTACATTTCAATTTTATGTTTCCACTAATTTTGTGGTAAACGTACAGTTCTTGAATGTCCAATTTGTATAATGCTACGGTTTCCTTTTTTAAATATACGATGCTATACGGTGCTTATTACTCAACCACCAAAGAATATGCAAATCGTTTATCTATAACGTCAGATGTATTACATAACTTTTGCTTAAAAGGAACTAAAGTTGCTACCGTGTGTCCCGCGACACGTTCTACCTTTTTTGTTTCATTGGCGCTCAACGACAATCAACAATTTGGTTTCAGTGGCGAGAAGGCCCCACTCACATAGAACCAAACCTACATTATACACTGTCCAAAATGACACTAAAGCGAACGGGAATGGTAAAAGATTAAAAAAATAAAAGATACCTATTATTTTTAAATGTCAAAGATAATAGTTAAATAATATTATAACGCATCACATTATTTTTTCTAACATACTTTTCAACAAGCAGACCGTTCACCAAAAAAGCAACAACTAGTACTCTGGCTATATGCCACGACATACATTGAATACACTTAAACAGGGTTGGGATATCAGATCTCCAGGGAATAATGAACCATTCTGGTTTGTAATTGGAAGGGACGACATCACTTGTAAACCAGTTTAAGCGTATTTCCGCCTCATCAGTACAAGGTAGATATCAAATATGCTGAAACAGGTCTGCAACTTTATTTAAACAACGTCAAACACCGCTTACTTAATTGAGTAGAGTTAGTGCCGCAGTGAAGGCATAGTTTACATTGGAATTATCCGAAACTCCCAATTGATTGACTTTTCACTTATGTATTAAGTATACATTTTTGTAATGAAAAATAGTCTGTTTAGATGAATAAAAAAATCGTCATATTGGTCAAATCCAAATAATAATTCTTTAAGCATCTCTGAATGCAGGTTACCTAAGTATATCCATAAAAATATACAGCGTGTCCACGGATGGAGTATCCTATGGGTGATTTAAATATTAATTTTATGGCCAGATTTATGAAAACCTGGAGTCTGACTTTTCGAAATTTCTTCACATATTGGCTAATATCTCGGGAAATTTAAGGCTTGCAAGGCTCTAGTCTATGCCATTCGATTAAAAATTGAATTTTCTATAAATAGAGGAATTTTGAAGTCTTCGCGAATTAGTATAAGTTTCGGTATGGAAAAATGTTCAAAACCTGAAAATTCTAAAATCTATATCTAAGGTTTTTCGATGTGGAAAATTTCTCTTTTCATAGAAAATTCAATTCTGAATCGAATGGCGTAGACTAGAACCTTGCAAACCTTAAAGTTAAAGAGATATTAGCCAATATGTGAAGAAATGTCGAAAAGTCAGACTCCAGGTTTTCATAAAACTGGCCATAAAATGAGACGGGTTTTGAAAAACTTGAATTTTATTTCATTTTATGGGGTTTCAGAACAAGCAAAACTTTTTATCAAGAATAACATTTTTCACTAAATTGATATTTAAAAATTTTTCACCTATAGGATACTCCATCCGTGGACACGCTGTATATTAAAATATATCAATTTCAACTCAACTACTTTGTGATTCGGTCGACGATGTGGATACATTACTTTTTCTTTATTTACGGCCGATTGTACGCACTTGAACGAGAGCTTATTTTCCCGACTCGCTACCAACATTGTCAAATTTAGTAGTAACATAACAGTATTGAAGTAAATATGTAAACGTCAGAAAATAAGAAATAGAAAACTAAAAAAAAACAAGAAAACCCAAGCCCAAACCCGGTTGCGCACCTCAACTACTAAATTTGACGTGGTGGGGAGTGCCGAGTCGGGTAAATAAGCTCTCGTAGTGAGCGTTAGGGATCGATGCTGCGTGACCAGCTAGACGCTAGTCGCACAGTGCAGTATGGTGTATACTATTTTTCTTTATTCACGGCCACTTCTGTACATGCGTCCAAGCAGCCTTTAACCTTCTATTCGATGAGACTGAATGAGAGCAGATTAGCCCAGTTGGTAGGATACTGAGTTTACCGCCCAGAGGTCCTAGGTTCGAAACCCGGTTTGGACCTGGATTTTTTAGTTTTTTTTTAGTATTTTATTTCTATCCTCAGATATTTTTATACATAGTTACACTTTGATCAACCGGGTTTGGGCCTGGGTTTTCTTCTTTTTTTTTTAGTTTTCTATTCCTTATTTTCTGATATTTTTATACATAGTTACACTTTGATGAACCGAGTTTGGGCCTGGGTTTTCTTTTTAGTTTTCTATATCTTATTTCCTGATATTTACATATACTTTCAGTTGCCTATCAAAGTGGCCGTGAATAAAGAAAAATAGTATACACCATACTGCACATACTGCACGCCATGGCGCATAGTTCAGGGCTCTCAAACTTTCTGCCCTAGTAGAGCAATATACTATTAATGTGATATATAAAAAGCCCATTTTACTAAATAGCCGTCAAGGTTAATAATCCACGTCAATGTCAATAAATTTGTTGCTTTGCTGTGTGTTTTATCTATTACAATATACACTCACCGGCAAAAAACACGGCAGCCTGAAATTTTGCACGTTGTCCAAGAATGTGATTTTTCATCGATTTCAATTGTTTTTACGCCAAATTATAGATTGGTATTAGAACAAACTCCAGAAAAGTTTTCCAAAAATGTTGATAGCTTATTTATACAGGGTGAAGAAAGCAATGTTTTTGTATTCCAATGTCTTAACACTAAGTGGAACAGTTCGGCAAATTGGTTTACGCTCAGTTTCTTACGAAGACCATCCTTTCCGCCATCTTTCAGTTTTCATTTCACCTTGATATCTTGATATTTTTTGAAAATACACGTATTTACTGGAGTTTGTTTTAATACCAAAGAATTTATCTACAATTTGGCGTAGAAACAATTGAAATCGACGAAAAGAATCTAAAGTTCTTGGACAACGTGAAATTTTAGGTGGCCGAGTTTTTTTACCGGTGAGTGTATATGAAGCAGAAACTAATCATGTGACTTGTAATTTTCAAATATTCTATATCAGGCTCCTTACATTCTACTAGGCATAAAAATTTTAGTTATGGCACTTAATTTATTTCAAATCGCATTAAAAAAAACTCATTGTCTATATCAGTTAATCATACAATAAAAGTTTATTTTTACCGGTACTTTAAATGACATTAATAATAATATTCGCCATTCCGATAAACCATTAGTCCGATAAACATTTTATATACATCGCACGAGATAAACCCACATATTTCTAACAACAATATTTGAAAATTGCATATTCTGGTAAGATTTACTTGCCCTACTTTTATAGAAGAAGAAACCTTAAACTGTTATTTTGAGGTTTCTATGACTTTTTCTTGAAAACTATAAATGTGAGATAAGTCATACAGACAGTCCTATTGGGGATTCAAATTAGCGGCGATAACTGAACTACTTTACATTTTAGTATAACCTCAATCTTTTACATGAGATTTCCATTGTTTGATTATAGTTTAGACGTTGCCTTTGCCTCTTTTCTTTTTTCATCCTTTTTTCTTTTTTTTTTTTTCTTTTTTTTTTCTTTTTTTTTCTTTTTTTTTTCTTTTTTCTTTTTTCTTTTTTTCTTTTTTCTTTTTTCTTTCTTCTTTCTTCTTTTTTCTTTCTTCTTTCTTCTTTCTTCTTTCTTCTTTCTTCTTTCTTCTTTCTTCTTTCTTCTTTCTTCTTTCTTCTTTCTTCTTTTTTCTTTCTTCTTTCTTCTTTCTTCTTTCTTCTTTCTTCTTTTTTCTTTTTTCTTTCTTCTTTCTTCTTTCTTCTTTCTTCTTTTTTCTTTTTTCTTTTTTCTTTTTTCTTTTTTCTTTTTTCTTTTTTCTTTCTTCTTTCTTCTTTCTTCTTTTTTCTTTTTTCTTTTTTCTTTTTTCTTTTTTCTTTTTTCTTTCTTCTTTCTTCTTTTTTCTTTTTTCCTTTTTCTTTTTTCTTTTTTCTTTTTTCTTTTTTCTTTTTTTTTTTTCTTTTTTCTTTTTTTTTTTTTCTTTTTTTTCTTTTTTTCTTATACTACATTGATCTGAAAAAAAATCATTTACAGCGAACGATTGGTTTGTAACTGTTTATTGTTATACCAAGTTTAAATATTTTAAGTAACGGTATTTTTGAATAATTTGAAGAAAACTCCATATGAGGACGTCTTCTTCAAAGGGCTGTAGCTCCCTTAGGAAGCATTTTCGGATTAAGGTAATTTGAGCTAAATCGGCTAAAAATCACCTCTAGTAACTGTAGTTGCCGTTTGGCAGCCTTTAAAGCACTGAGCCACAGAGTACACCATCTAACAAGAGACGAAAGCTTTGTCGGCTCCTTTGAAGTCGGACATACACGATATTGAGCGGAAATACGTCGAGGCATTGAAACATAAACTATGTACCTGATACACTGATGCCCAATTTCACCAACCATTTCCTAAAGTTAGGTAATACCTAAATCAGATTTTGGAATTGCTAAGTGAAATTTTCGTTTTACCACGCGCTAAGAATTACTTGAGAGTGACAATATTGGGTATTTTCTATCATGTTCAGGCGTTTCATAGCGCATGGTGAAACGGAAATTCTATTTTTCATTCCAAAATCTGTTTTAGGTATTACCTAACTTCAGGAAATGGTTGGTGAAATTGGACATGAGAGAAGTAACACGAGTACTAATTCGAATTGAAACCACAACTACACTAAGAAAAATTATGACTATAGAATATTTTTTTAACTACTAACATGAGAACACCTTATTATTCATGTGTCTAATGAGAAGTAGCTCATTTTAAACCTAACCTTGAAATAATACACGGCGAACTCAGGGGAATGAACGGAAGTGATGACTTGACATTAACAGATAAACTAATTAATTTACGCATGTGCACACAATTTGCGATCACGAAAACTACTTTCTTTCGCCTCTTGTTAGATGGTGTACTCTGTGACTGAGCTCTCGTGTAATCAGTTGCGAAATTGTGTGGGAATGCCTAGGCACACCCAATGAACTAGGCGAGAATAATATCTACCTTACTGTGGATTCCAGGGCACACTGGAATAGAAGGAAATGCAATAGCAGATGTACTAGCAAACGGATATACCTTTTGCGTTATCTGCTCCAATACAATATTGGAAAAAAAGTGAAGATCTGACCATTGGAAAGATCTGGTAGGGCTAAGACAATCAAAGATTCTACTGGGTGACTACAACTGGATATTATCTAATGAATGTCAGAGTAAAACTGCACTAAAAGTTTTAACAGGGATCCTAACGGTACATGGGCAACTGAAAACGCTCAAAACAATGGAGTAAGATGAATGTAGATTATGTGACATGGATGAAGAAACATCTATCCACATAGTTGAGAATTGCACAGCAATTCAGAATCCTAAGGCACAACACCTAGGAGATTATTGTATAGAAGAGGGACATTTACATAAGTTAAAGCCTGCAGATATCCTAAAATTCCGGAAAACAGGACTGAAGGAGGTCCTAGTCTGTGAGACTTCCCTTTAAATAGAGGTAATGGAGCACGCCAATATACATTCATACATCTTATATGCCCATAGAAACTTCAGATTTTTCACACTTACCAAACACAATAGATATTACCGAATACCAGTTAATTGCCGTGATAATTACGAACCATATCACCCGCTAAAGATAGATTCTACGTAGTAAATATAATTTTATTACCCACAATTAAAAATGTAACAGCTGATATTTTTGTATTGTTAACCACGGTCCGCCAAATGTGAAAGCAGGGCTTGAGCGGAATATATAATATTCCGCATTATATACCTATATCGGTCGCTCGGCGAGTAATTTTATTTCAATTTTGATTGTTATTAAGTAGGAAATCTGAGGTTAATAACCGATAAAAATTATATACACTTATTGTGATCTGAAAGTACCGCGAATGTATGTTAAGCGAAAATGCAATCATTAATAAACTGACACACGTAAGTGAATCCAGTCCATGCATTTGTTGCAGCTCGTTGAAGGGATTGCCTTAAAATATTTAATATTTTTTTCACATTGTTTTTAAATACCATGGATTTCAATTAAAAATAGCCAACCTGAACCACTTCAAAGTTAAACGGGGCTGGTATATCTTTGAAGTGTAATTCAATGTCCTTCGTGGCATATAGCCAGGGAAGCAGTTGTTGATTCTTAGTGAACGATCTTTGCTCTTTGATTTTCAACGACTCTGTCACATCTATTGATAGAATGCTTTACTAAAATGACATTTTCTTTGCAGTAAATTAAGTGATTTTTTATAAATTTAATCAATAATAATCAAAATGTAATAAGGGTATCAATTTCCTATAATTCGTTAGAAGAAAATGGTGGGGAGCAGATCCCAAAACATGTTTGATGTTTTATAGGACATACATCAGGTCAATTATAGATTATGGTTGCATATGTTATAGCTCTGCGTCTACAAACCTCCTTAAAAAACTAGATGTCATACAAAACACATCGCTTAGATTAAGTTTGGGTGCAATGTGCTCCACACCAGTAGAACCCCTTAGGGTAGAAGCTCTCGAGCCTCCACTACACATACGCAGAAAAACTCTAACTGGAGAATACATCATTAAGTCACATTATAAAAAATCATTAACACTCAATAAAATATCTAATTTGAATACCCATGATCTGACAAATAAATACTGGAACAAAAAACCATCTCCACCTGTATGTAGCGCTTTTAGGGATAGTAAGTCATCAGACTAGTTAAACCTGCTATAATATCAATAACGGATATTTTTGCACTGCTTGAACCTGTACATATTGAAATTCCTTGCTATAATAATATTGAGACACTGAATCTTCATTTGTCCAAATATCCAGGCTATTTAAATATTTATACGGATGCATCCAAGCAAGAAGATGGAATTGGTTGCGCTTACTATATCCCATCATTAAACATCAAAAAGCAATTTAAATTAAATGAATCAACCTCAATTTTTTCTGCCGAAACACTCGCAATTATTCATGCTATGGATTTCGCTCGCGAAAACTGTTATAAGTTTATCAGATTCTTTATCAGTTCTCACCTCCATTTCACCCCCGATTTATGTTAACGACCCTTTTAAAAATCCCTTTACTATAGAATTAAAATTGGCGATAAATAATCTTAAAATTCATCATCAGGTTAATATGCAGTTCATATGGGTTAAAGCTACTCTGGAATTATTCATAATGAAACCGTTGACATTCATAATAATGTTACATTGGTAAATGGTAAATGGTAAAACTTCTATATCATGTACATAGCACCTAAAAAGTGTAAACTGCAAGCGAGAAACTTCAGAAGAGCATGTGCAAAGTACAGGGTTATTCATTATAAATTACCCACCCCTATCATCGTTATTATTACTTTCAGAAAAAAAAGTCTTTGATAAAAGTTGTTTGGTTACAGCTGAATTTTCTTAATATTCTATCAAAAGTTCAGTAGCGTGCGTATTTAAGAGGATACAAAAAGTAATTGTTATTTTTTAAATGGTACACCCTGTATATTTTCACATTTTTGAAATGGACTTTTTTTTCTGATTTCAAAAATATATAATATGTTACCCCTACCTCGTACCGTTTTTCAGTCATGAAATGTTGTAAATCTGAGTTTTAATTACTGTAAATATGAAAAAGATAATTCATCAAAGTAAGCTATGAAAATGACAACTAATATGTTTGATAATTGACATTTTGCATATAAAGAAATTATAATTGTCATTTTCATACCTTACTTTGATAAATTATCTTTTTCATATTTACAGTAATTAAAACTCAGATTTTCAACATTTCATAACTCAAAAACGGTACAAGGTAGGGGTAACATATTATATATTTTTGAAATCAGAAAAAAAATTCCATTCCAAAAATGTGAAAATATACAGGGTGTACCATTTAAAAAATAACTATTACTTTTTGTATCCCCTTAAATACGCACGCTATTGAACTTTTGATAGAATATTAAGAAAATTCAGCTGTAACCAAACAACTTTTATCTAAGACTTTTTTTTCTAAAAGTAATAATAACGATGATAGGGTGTGGGTAATTTATAATGAATAACCCTGTACATTATTTTCGTGAAAGGAAGTGTGATGGATATGCGTAGGTCCTGCGAATAATACGAGATATCCTTAGCATGTGCCTAGCACACTAGCACATGTATAGGAGATTAATAGCACTCGGATAGGTATATAATATATCCGCCGATAGCACATGCTTAGGATGTACTGTATATCAGAAGGCCTATAGCTGGAAAATGCGTAGCATGTGAAGAGGATGTGCTATCACATGCTTGTTGGCACTTTGAGCTTTTTAGTGCTGGGTACATACTCAGCATCTTATAAGAACATCTTTCATCACATCCTGAAAACCTAACCAGCATGTGACCAGGGCGCAACACAATCTATTTATAGCACTTGTTTTGGTATCATTTGAGAACATGCTTTGCACATCCATGTTCTTTTTGAAAATATTCCACGCATATGCTTAGGATGTCAAATTGCTATGTGGGGTGTGAATATAGATACTCAATATCAAATAAAAAACATCTTGTTAGGTTCATTAGTAGGACGATCAAGATAGTTGGTGACATGCCGCAAACTTTTTTATATACAGGGTTGTTAAAAAATGATGACAAGTTCTAGTTAAAAAATGTTAGATATCTCCGTCAGCTTCTCAGTCAGTTCCCGGTGAAATTTACTCGTGTGCTTGAGATCTTAATTCTGACGTATGACTGTTCCATCAGGGTTAATCACAATTATTTCATTGTTCTTAAGAAGATCAGCTCTATACAAAGATAGATTATTGCTCTGCTCAAGTACCCAAGCACGTTCCGGGTAAAAATAGTGTCTAGTCTTCTGGATGTAAGCTGGGTTTTGTTTCGTATATGTTTAACATTTGTCCTAGGCTGGTTTCCTTGGTTTGCCGAGCTCTAGTTTAATTAAAATAATAACACTCTAGTCCCTTGCTATATGTTTTAGATCCGGTGTGCCTAGTGCGATATCAGAAACTGCTTGCCTTACCCTTGTTACAAATGTGGGGGTATTTCCTATATTGTGTATATCAAGGTTTTTATTAAGAACATATTCTAAGATCTGCTGTCTTCTCTGATTGGTGCTGGTGCTGCTCCAAGCAGTGTTGTAACATATTGTGTAATATCTTCTCCTTGCAGTATTCTCTATAGCAGAGTAGCATTGGGTTATTACCTTGTCCTTGTCCTCCTTTTCACATTCGGAGTGACCTCGAGGCATGTATTCTGAATGAAAAAATAGTTAATGTTGCTCCTTATAGTCTTCATCATAATATTCGTTCGTAGTATATACTATCTTTCATCTGGAATTTGGAATCCCAAAAAATAGTCATTGAATGATTAATACTTTATATGTTAAATTTTGTGAGGCAATCTGAAACGATTCAAATGTAGTGTTTACAATACATCGTTTCCCAGTGTAACAGGTCCTGAACAATACTGAGCTCCGAAGTATTGGCACCATAAAAATAATTATTTTATATATTTTGTTGAATGATTGAAGATTCTAACAAAAATAGGACACTTACATTTAAAGCAGAGACCGGTTACATTTAGTGTAAAAAAATTAATCTAAATTTTAGACAAGCGACCGTTATAATTATTTTTAAATGTAAAAAACCTATCGTATCATCATAATATGAATGGTAATGATTTATAATTCCATTATCTTCCAATAAATCGTTCATTACATAAAACCTGATATTATTTTTTAATTATGGATATAATTAATTAATTTGACTTTCACTTCCACAAAGTAATACCTACTTATCTCATTTGTGCAATCCATTTTTATAATACCATTTAAGTAATTAGACTTTTTACTTTAAAATTTATCTAATTTTCTTATATTAGAGATGGTGCAACTGTTAACTACGCGTTGTTATCTTGTGATATCTTATAATTAATATATTTAATTATTAACGGCATTGTCCTTAAAAGCGGCATTCTCTCTTCTTGTACAGGAAAGTGAACTCCTCATTTCGATTGTCTCACTTTCTCTTACACGAACGTCTGCTCTTTCTCCGATTTAATTTCCCAAGTTTTTCCCATTAAAATATTTCTTGCACATATAAGTAACCAACAATTTTTTTTAAACAATAGTGAAATGAGGTAGTTGGTATACTGAGGCGGCATTACGTTCATAGAGGTCATTGTTTCGGTATTCTCAAGTTCAATTTATTTTATATAATTTAAAATCATGCTGAGCTCGTTAATCTTTTTATTAATCATGTTTAGAAATCGGTTTCGTCAAACCAAAAATAGGTGTAAATAAATCTATAGAAATTTTATTAAAAATATTAAAATGTCATTCTATATTCAATAGAGGAGTACTGCTACCAAAATTTACAAAACAAAATTGACACCAATAAGATGGAAATGGGGACACCTTTACAATAAATTATATAGTACATTCAATAGCCTTCTTGGTGTGCGTCATCGTTTGTGACGTATGTCTGGGTTTTGGGTATTTCGTTTATTTTATTTGTTATTTTGACATATCGCTAACCTTAAACTTGATAGATAAAATAATCAGGATCGTATTCAGCCAAATTCGAAAAGGCTATCAAATTGATAATTACCAGCTTCTTTTTCTAGCTTAAAATACTTGAGAACATTCAAAATGCTGATGTTTTTCCGTGTATCTAGGCATATTTTTGTATTATTTAAATAAATATAACAATTCTCGTTTGAAAGGCATTGACATTGGCTACATAGCCATATTGATTTTGTTTGTGTTTAAAAGTTTAAACTAATTTTGACGGATAAATTAAATAAATACCAAAATTATTATTTCACATTTAAATATTGAAGATTTTTCAGTCCGCCTCTGGTTAGTTGTCAGAAAAATTGACGTTTTTACTTTAATAGTATTTGTTGCTTTGCTTTGCAAAATGGCACGTACTCAAGCCAACAAAGTAGCAGCTATCTTAATAATTGGTGAATCTAGAAAGAATCTCCATGAAGCGGAACGTTTATTTAATGAGAGATAACCAGATCGCCCTATCTCGAGAACTTAGTTGAGGGAGTTTCTTCACAAGTTTGAAGCAACAGGTAGTGTTCAAGATGCCAAACGATCTGGTCGACCAACATTTAGTGATAATAAAAAAATTGATATAGCTGCTGAAATGGTAGTAAACCCTACTTCCTCTTCAACTAAAGTTGTGTCTATCTGTGAAGTAAGTAAAAGTATACAGTACAGAGAGTGTTGGCTAAAAATAAATTTCATCCATACAAGTTAAAAATGGTGCACCACCTTTTGGATGACGACCCCGACAGAAGACTCGAATTCTGTGAACGTATGACAAGTGAAATTAGTCAAAACCCACATTACACAAAAACAATTTGTTTTAGCGACGAAAGTACTTTTTGCCTCAATGGAAATGTGAATACACAAAATGTAAGGTATCCTCACACCTTTCGTGAACAACATACCCAATTTCCAGAAAAAGTCAATGTTTGGGCAGGTATTTTGGGAAACCACATAAATGGTCCTGTTTTCCTAAATTCAAATTTAAGCGGTGGAGTTTATCTGGAGATGTTACAAAATGCAATTAAGCCGTTAATTCTTGAAATTCTGGAAGATAATCCAGATGAATTCGGCCATCTGGAAATAACATTTCAACAAGATGGTGCTCCTGCACATTATTATGGTGCAGTAAGACGTTACCTGGATGAAGAATATCAAGGTAGATGGATCGGCCGGCGAGGTCCTATAGAATGGCCACCTCGGTCACCAGATCTGATACGATTAGATTTTTTTATGGGGGTACTTGAAATCCAAGGTTTATACTACGGCACCAGATAGCATTGGCGTTTTGAAAGAAAGAATTATTGAAGAATGCAATGCAATTTCAGCTGACACATTCGAACGAGTACGACAAGAGTTTACTAATAGGATGTATTACTGTCAGGAAGTAGACGGAGCACATTTCGTGAGGCATGTTGTAAGGTGTAAAATTAAATTATTTGCAGATGACACTATGCTATATTTTGCTGGTAGTGCAGATGAAATAGAAAAATATTTAAATGAGGACCTAACTAACATATTTGAGTTATTATGTGACAATGGTTTGAAAATTAATATTCAGAAAACCAAATTTATGATATTGGGGAAAAAAGGCAATCTCAGTAAAATTAATAAGTCATTTATTATTACAATAAATGATGAAAGAGTTGAGAAAGTATTTAAGTTTAAATATTTGGGAGTAATGTTAGATCCAGAATTAAATTTACATGAGCATTATAAGTACATAGAAGAAAAATTGCAACTAAAATATATTTCCTAAATAGAATGGATAGTAAAATTTCTAAATTTGCAAGACTGACTATATACAGGTCAATCGTGAAACACTGATATATTTTGCTAGTAAAAACAATCTCAACAGATTGCAAAAGCTGCAGAATAGGGCAATGAGGGCAATACTTAAATGTAATAGGCGCACCTCCATTGAATATATGATGGATACATTATCAATTATGTCTGTTAAACAACGACTGACGTTGATTTGTTGATATAACACAAGAAATAGTGCACTTAATCTGTATGTTGGTGCTGACCATAGATAATATAGGTGCTGACTACGTGGGTATTGACTCGCTGTTTAGTTCTGGGCTAGTATTATTTAATAGCTTACCAAATACACTTAAGCAGTGTCATACGCTTTGATCATTCACAAGACAAATAAAAGAATACGTACGTGCAAATGTCCCGATTAATTGAGACTTTTTATATTATAATAATTATATTCGAAAATGTTTTTAAAAAATTTGTATTTTGAGTGTTTTTTTTTATTATTTCTTTTACTAACGTTTTATCTTTAACTGTTTATATTATATACCAATTTTTTTGACTTATTATATGTACTTATATATGTACAAGAGCAAGTTCTGCTAATAAGGAGTGTTAATAATTTTGTAGAGGGCGGCAAATAGGCCACGTATGCGGCATAAATGTAAATATTAACGGTTTCAGACATAATCACATTTTAGTGATCAACTACATGATTATTGGTTAATGAAATTACGTTCGAAAAATGTAGTTGTGTGTATGATAATTATTTTTTTAGTATTAAGATGAACAATATTAGAGTATAGTAGCAGTTAACATGAAAAATTAGTATGGTATTTTTAATATTCATGAATAGTAATTATCGTACACACAACTACATTTTTCGAATGTAATTTCATTGAAAAATAATCATGTAGTCAATCACTAAAATGTGAATATCTCGAAAACCGTTAAGATTTGGGGATACTAACAAATATACCTTTTTGTTGTTGTAATGATGTTGCTTTAATTATTTTTTACAAAAGTAGCGCTAATGTAAAAGGCAAAAAAATTTTGCGTACATTTATACCGCATACGTGGCCTATGTGGCGCCCTCTACAAAATATATCGAAATAGGTACAAAATTATGATTTCTCATATAAAAAACCCCCAACCTCAAATTTTTGTGCATATACGTCAAAAAGCGTTGAAGTTATTGCAAAAAACAAAAATTAAAATGTCATGTTTAACACCCTGTATCTCTCTTAATATCAACATTTTATGTAGGCTAGTTGGTTTAAATAGCAATATTTTCAAGAGAAGATTCTACTGAACTTCTATGTACAATTACTTAAGAACCACCCTGTATAGAAAGCAGGCTTCCACAAATTGTGGGAAACGTCAAAAATTATTTCACTCTCAATTTCTATAATATTGTAACCAATTGATAATTGTAATAACCTAACTATACCTACTTGAATTTTTGTTACTAATAATAGTTATTGTTACTAATTCGTCAGAAGTTTATTACACACTATTTGCTGAAATTTCCACATGGTCGTAGGAAAAATACTGTACATTACCTGTGTGAAAGTGATTTTTCACACTTGTGTGATTGTCGGTTTATGCCTCATGTTACAATATTTCCCACTGAAAAATGTCTCTTTCCACACTCGTAAATTATTAAGAAAAACGTCTGAATTATCACAAGTTGTTTCCTCGGAGGGGATTATTTTTTTATGCATAAAGATGTCGGTAATACTTTCCGCATGTAATAGGTATCTGGTTTTTTGCCTTTCAATAAAAAATATCAAGATTATAGGGTTTTTTTGTTTTATTTGTTTTTATATATTCAATCCACAAGTGAAATTGTTGCATTGTTGAAGATAATAGCACGCCACTGTGTAAATAAAAATTAAAAATGAACAATGAAATTTCCCTCACAAATTAATTCTATTAGGTCGTTTTTCAGTCTATATTCTCACGTTCCTTGACGGGCTTCATTATAATTGTATTTTCTCAAATTGTTATTAAAAAACGCTTTTACTTTCTCCGTGCTTTTGTATATTGTTATTCTCAAAAAAATGTATTATTCATTTACTCTTGAACTATCTTCATTAGTGCTCTAACTACGTGTGGACTCACTAAGGCTAAAGAAATAAAAATCAATAAATTAAAAAAATCATATTGTTGGCAACTGCCACAGAAGCATTATGTTATAATTTATTTAGTGGAATTACTTTTAACACAGTGGCATCTACGTGTAAAATGTATGTGTTCCATCAGTGATTCAAATGTAAAACTAATTGTTGGAAAAAGTTTTGTGTGCGCGTGATATTGTTATAATAATAACTATGGTGAAACGGGGTTGTCTTGAACTTTTTCTAGAAAGGTATGTTTCTAATATAAATAAAATATTATGCTACCTCTTTATTTCAAAATGTAGTTGTGCTCCAAAATATGAAACCTCTTCTCTCTTCACGACTTCTCCGGGTTGACTTTATAAGCGTGAGTTCTTATGGACCTAGAGTAAATTGCAGAGAATAGTCTAATGGGATAACATGATGTAGAGCTATTGTAATACTAATACTTTGTAAGAAAAGATAATGGGCGCAACAAAGTTTTTTTATTTTTTTAAGTTTACTTGATTACCTACTGCAGGTAGATAGTTGAAGAAAGTGGTTACTTAGTCACCAATCACAATCGGTAAAGTGATGATGTTACAAAAAAATATATTGACTGCGTTTTGTTAGTATTAGGTTAGTGTTAATATTAATCTAAATATACAAGAGAAGGAATGGCGAACAAAAAATCACTGTAAGTTCTTAACTACTTATCTGGTACTATTTATAGATGAGGCCCCTTGATAGGTGGCAATACCTTCAGGTGAACCTCCAGGTATGCTTGGATGAGCTTAGATGAGCTTAAGATAACAGCTGCTGGTTTTGGTAAACTCTTAGGCTTCTTCAGCTAAGTACCAGATGAGAATGGAATAAATTCCTAGTATAAACCAAACCGGGTATAGCCAAACGTTTCCAATATAAATACCTATTGATTAAACAAAATCTTTGTATACATCATATCGTAGATACAAAAACAAATTATTTATGCCGATGATAGAAACATTCTTAAGCTTTGGATTGCTAGAACTGTGTGCCGTAGACAGCATACGACATTAGCAGATCCTATTTCGTTTAACTTTCCCGATTTTGAAGTGGGGGTGTTTTGTTAGATTTATTATTTTAGTGTTTGATTGTATGATGGTACGTGCATAACGACTCTGTGGCAGAATAGCGTCAGTCAAAAGAGCGCTAGGTTAAAATAGCGCCGCACAAAAATAACGCAGAACATCATCGGCGGACAAAATAGCTACCTCTGCTGCAGGCAGCCTATGATGCAATTGAACCCAGGTTGGTGTATGTATAATAAACCCTACAAAATACAAATAAAACAGAACACAGTCAGATGCTGCAAATGTAATACGCATACACTGTGTTATTACAGTGTATATACAGATGGCTCACAAAACGAAAGAAGGCTCAGGATGTGGAGTTTACTCCAGAACACTAAGCCTAAGGATTGAGTGGGGTATGGATAAAAATACCAGCGTGGTTCAAATAGATTTTTCTGGTTTCTCAGTTGCCACCAAGGAACTAGCCAGAAAGGGAATTTCTGGCAAAAACATAACAATCTGCACTGACAGTAGACAAGCCCTATTAGCCTTGAAGAGTGAAGGTAATCGCATTGCCGATTCTTTTGCCAGGGAAGGGGCTGGACTAAAAATTTTAGGACTCAGTGACACCTACGACCTGACGACTTCGACAATTGCGGAAGTAGTCAAACGTTATACCCATGCTCAATCCCTTAAGAAATGGGATGGAATCAAAGGATGCAGTCTTACCAGGATCATCTTGGGCGACACTGGGAAGTTGGGCGCCGAAGAAATATTTGGCGATGACCAGGAAAATCCTACGCTCAACAGTAGGATTTCTGACTAGCCACTGTCAACTAAGGAAACACCTCCATACTATGGGTGTCCACACCTCTATGCAGGATTTGTGAACAGGAAGATGAAACTGCCAGTCATGTCTTATGCGAGTGTCCGAAGTTATCGTCAGATAGCGCCACACAAAAATAATTCTGCTTAATTATTTTACTACTATCTCATTCATAAAAATAGACTATGGTGCCGAATTAGCATAATTAGGAAGACAATATTTTCCATAAATAATATTCATAACAATAGTTTTCATAAGTTAATTCAACATCGCTTCCCGACCAACTAACACAGATTAAAGTGTAGACAACTAAAATATCATTAAAGGCGGATTCATGCAATATTAATTATCATCACATTTTCATTATATGTATTATAAATACATTTCCACTAGAAAATTTTAATTAGTTTAATTTCCCATTTTTAATAGTTCATTTTCTAAGGATATTTCAATCGGTGTTATCTAGTCGCAGTGCTATTTTGTCGAGTGCTATTTTGTCCGCCGCTGTTTCAACCTAGCGCTATTCTGCTACAGAGCCGTGCAAAACATAATATTTATTATTTTGGCAAAATTTATTTCTATCATTTCAATGGCTGAAAATGTTTTACTGGCATTACTTAAGGAAGAGGAACACGAAGATCTTCTTTTGAATGTGGTTGGTTGTCGTCAAAATAAAATGCTTTCTAATAGAAAAAAGATTCTTTGTAAATGAATAAAAATTCTGTCAATATCTTAGACACTCCATTGAATTATTTCAATTAGTCTTGCAGTATTTTATAGCTGATATTACTAAAATCCCTCACGATTAACTTCTCATATTCTTGTATAAATTTGGTTGCTATTTTAGTAAGTGAATCAATAATTATTAATGAAATTACATTTGTTAAGAATATAACTTTTTGCGCTGCTTCTTGTGAGCTCAACTGAACGACTGCGTACTGCGTTGAAATTAAATCAAATCGAGATTGATTTTGACGCACCAGATATGTGCTGAATATATTATGCGAAATTTTAATGCAAGTCTGCTGCGCACAAGTGACTACCTGCTTTGAGTTCCTGTATCATTCCTGGATGCCGAGCAGCATTTCCGTCTAGTGTTGAACATAGGATCAAATATAGTATTAAATTGTTCCGTTTCACAGTAACAAACGAACAAGTTTATCAGTCATTGAAATTTAACAAAAATCATAAAAAATAATAGTTGTTATATTCTGTACGGGAAAGTAACTTTTTATATATTTAAAATACATTCTACTTAACTGATTTGTAGCGTTTAAAAAACTGTTTATGGTTAAAGTGAAAAAGTATCCTAACCTTAAGTTTATTATCCATAAACTAAAACAGTTAATTAGTGCAATTAGTCCACACCTTTATCTAATAAAAAATATGGAGTCACCTTAGACAGCACATGAACTGTAACGGATGTGACTTTTACAGATTTCTTCATTGATACAATTTAGTTGTTGTTAATAATAATCACAATGCAAAATGGAACAAAAATACATAATTCAGTTATTGATTATTCTTTATATTATTGTCTATAATTTCCAATTCAATCTTTTTGTATTCATTATTAATTATAATTTACTGAATTGAAGCATTCTAAATATATACTTTGATTTTATTAATTGTAAGTATCTGGCTGTAGAAAAAATATTGTATGAAACATAAACATAAAGTGTACGTTTTCACTTATGAAATTACGCACTCACATAACCTTTTGCTTTGGACTATTCGTTTGCGTATATTTCTATGTAAAGAAGATTATATAAAATTGGACGAGTAAGACATATTTTGTGTATTTAATTGACTAGTTCTCGGTCCTTTTTTGGCTTAGTAGTTTTTTTTTGGAATTCAATTTAATTTCGTTTTTTATTTTGTATAAAAACAAAAACTTATTGTTTTCTCCCTTGGAGACGCCATTGGTTTTTATGAAACCCAAATAAAGACTATTTTTCAACTATGAAAGAGTTTCGCAAAAAATAATGGAAAGACCTTGAACAGATGCTTCGTACTAAATACGAAGCGGATATTAGTATATAAAACGTAGTATATTGTTTGTTGTGTAACAATAAAGACCAATTAAATGTTTTTACAAATCTTTCTAACAAAAATATCACGTATTAGTTATTAAAACTGAAAAAAACCTTGTTTTTTGATTGATTACATAGAGTTTAGCCAACGGCCACACTGAACCTGTTATGTCGATTAATTTGGAAACAATCAAACGATTAGATCGTCGAGACGCTTGATTTTCAAATTTGCTCTATTTTACTAGAAACTTTATACAATCGCGCATGCGTAAATAGTAATAATTTGTTTTCGAACTTCTAACCCTCTTTTATTTACATATTTGCAAGAAAATTAATCAAATACATTGTATCAGTTCAAAAGATAAATGTCTAATTAAAAAATTGTTATGCTTGCTTGAGTGTGACGAGTATTTCAAGTAACTCTTGATCCGACACTACACGTCTCGATACCAATTGATCAGTGTACCCTTAGTCGGAAGACGAAAATGTCACCTGATAACTACAATTTAATATTTTAATACGTTCACTTTTGTTTCAGATTCATCCTTAAGATGATCCAGTTTACCACAGAACAGCTCATCACTACCATTGCTCTACCAACAATCACAATACTATTATTATGGACACTCGTAATTTTCCACAAAAATCGAAAGAAATGGGGACCATACGATATCCCCATAGTATGCGTTTTAGTTCTGTCAATCATCAGAAATCTTAGCATACTGTGCTATTTGTTAATCAATACTCTATCCGATCCCAGTATATTTACATTAGAATACTGCAGTGTTATAGTTTGGCTATTAAATTCTATCCATACCTTCCAAGCCAGTTCTTTAACTACAATAGCTATAATTGGTTTATTTTCCGTCAAACTTTATAGAAAACGTCAAAATATAAAGTTATTTCTCACTCCTACTCATATAGTATACCATTTATTCTGTCTAACGACTTTGTGCGCTTGCGTAGGAGTAGCCGCCATCTTAGCTCAAAACGACAGAGAAACCATGTTGAGAAATTTACCGGAAACGATGTTCGAATGTAAATTTATGCCTTTTAACTTGGATATCAAGTTCAACATCTTCATATTAGTGCTACATATGTTTCTATCTGTGATATCTTTTACCAGCTTTATTATAATATGCTACAATTTCTATAAATCTAAAGAAACTAATTTCGATTATCTAAAAAAGTCCAATTCCGATTTGAGTGAAATAAGTTTGGGTCACGAAGAGATCAATAAAAGTTATTACGATACTTATACTATACAAAGAGGACAAAACCCTGGGAACAATAATTTTTATCAAACCGATTATTGTGGAAATAGGGATATGAATTGGAATTCTGATTTGTCCACTACTGTGAGTTCAACGAATTCTAAAAGACCTTGTTTGGAGAGAAGCCTTAAAGATGGAAAACATTTGGAAGATAATCGAACTG
The DNA here is from genome assembly GCA_910591685.1 of Galerucella tenella. Taxonomy (NCBI): domain Eukaryota; kingdom Metazoa; phylum Arthropoda; class Insecta; order Coleoptera; family Chrysomelidae; genus Galerucella; species Galerucella tenella. Next base: position 86,722 of record CAJUYH010000057.1, read on the forward strand.
GATTGGAAACTATTCATCCAGTTTTGATCGTTTGTTACCTGTTTTATCATTTACCAATTATAGTAAGTATTTCAATGAACTATTCAATAATTTAATTGGTGAAAGTATATTTTTCCTGTATTAGAAACTTGCTCTAACCTAAATATTCTGAAAATTGAAAAAGCGAAACCACCAGAGCCCGGGACCCCTCAGTTACACGCCCTTACGCTAAGCCAACGCTACGGAAGTTCCTACCTATCAATATACTATTCTATATTATAACCTACCATTTAATCGCGATTGTTATCCTGCTCCACACCTCGTCCTCGAGTGCTAGACCTGACGTTTGTGCGTACACCTATCTCACTTAATCGTTCGTGAGCCAGATGCCTTACCTGCCTACGCCTATTTCACTCTCCTGGTGAGCTTTACGTCTAAACGCCCATTCCAGTCATCACCTCTCATGGATGAAACAGTGGCGGATCTAAAACTAATTAAAGAACAGGTGCTAAAGTCCTAAGCTAACCACGCATATTTGGGAAAATTTGCATCCGTATTCGAAGCGGAAATCTAAAGGGGGTACAGAGGCCAAAATATCATTTTATACTCTCTGACAGTCAGGCCACACTGAATACATTAGCTTCCTTTGCATCCGATCTAGACTCATCCGATCTAGACTCATGTTCGAATGGGTCCTAACCAGTACCCCAACATTGAACTCATCCACAAGGGAATGCCTAACAACCAAACCCACCTCAAGCTCGCCGTGACTCCCGCCTCGGAATCACTACCCTAGCATACTTCAAGGCGGGCGGCGGTCCCTCACACACTCTCCGTCATCTACTCCCTTCTATCACTCCTACCTCTCACATGCCTTCTCTTTTACAATCATGCTCTCCACTAGATTCATCTGTAACACCCTCCATCTACCCTAACATTTTTTCTTCCCGCTGTCTGCTTCCTCCTTCTTGCTCAGACTCGTCCCCTCTGAGGGGTCCAGAGGGCACCTCCCATTATTTTCATCTCCGTCTACATCTACTCCCTTCCATCCCCTACTACAATCTGCCTCCCCTGGCTTGGGTCCCCTTTCCCCTTTTTGTCCCCTACAAAGGAAGGCTTGTCGACAGTCTATGGCCATGTGCACCACGCTCTTACATACCCAGCATTCCCTAATCTTCACCACTCTCCTTGTTTCACATCCCGCTACCTGGTGGCCCTTCACTCCACATCCAAAACATCTGTCCTCCTCTCTCCCCCCTCTATAATATTCACCCTATTTAGATCCAGCTTAATCTCCCGTTTTGCTAGTAAAGCTGCCGCTTCCTCCCATTCCATCTCCCTCTCACCACTTTCATCACCCTTGTCCCTTCCCCAATCAATTCCTCTATTTTCTTCCTCGCCACTTCATCTCCACTCCACGGATCTATCCCCACCATCTTAATGGTTTTTGTTGTCCTTCCCGCTTCCACCGCTCTAGCTCCTGTTACCCTTTCCACATCCCTCAGAATTCCTCTGACCTCAAACCCTTTCTTTGCCTCTATTACCACTTCCCTGTTAGTTGAGACTCTAAGTATATCCACCCACTTTCCTTCTATCTCTCTCAAACCCTTCTTAATCCTTTCTATCCCCTCCTGATTGACTTCTCCAATATCCTTCAGGATTACCGCCTCATTCCTGACCTCCTTTTCCTTTTCCCTTTCTGTATAAATTGCCACCTTCGTCCCATCTGCTCTCAACCACGCGATCATCTTCCTCAGCACCTCCATCTCCACATGCTCAAACCTGTGTAGCCCAACGCTGACCTTGCTCCCCACTTCCTCAAACAGTCGACTCATCGTATCAAACACCTTCTTCTCATCCCTACAATCACCCTCCATGCGACAGATCAACTCCTCCGAGTTCACCCTTGTACCTTTTCTTTCCGTAGTGCGTACCTCCTTAAACCACTCCATTTCCTCTCCTTTTTCAGCTAGCATCGGGTACCTATCCCTAAACATTTTCTGTATCCCCTTCTCCATTCCACTGTCTTCCTTAGTCACCCATACCACTTTTATCTTTCCATCCCCCAACATGGGATTTCCCACCTTCACCTCTATTCCCTTCCTCTTTTCATCCTCCCAGTCCTTATCTCTAATCTCCTTCCATCCATCCCAGTCTCTTTTCCCCTCCTTACATCGTGTTTGTATTCTCTCCTTTCTACCTTCCCCTCTCCTCAACCCCTCTAATTCCCTGACCCGCTCCTCAGCCACTGACTTCTGCTCTTCCAGCCTTTTCACCCTCTTCTCCAGTCGCCTTACCATCTCCTTCAATCTCTCTACACTCTCCATCTCTTCCTCTTTTCCACTCTTCACTTCCTTCCTTCCTTTCTCCTTCTGTTACCTCTTCTGCTTCTTATTCTCCAGAGGCGATACCTCCTTCCTTTTCACCCCAGTATCGCTCCACTCACTTGTCTCTCTCGCCTTATCAGGTGTTCGTTTCACCAGCCTCGATTTCCCAAAAATTCCATTTCCTTCCCACTCTTCCTCCACTGCTTCCTGTTCCTCTTTTCTTGCATACTCCATACTACATCCCACGAGTAGCTAGGGAATTGAATGTCCACCACCACAGAGCCCCGCATGGGTACGCCAGGCTGGGTACTCCGGGAGGTCACCAGGTATCCCGGAGGTACCGTTACTGACTGACTTTCGCGCAGCCATACATCCATTGTCACGGTTGCTAACAACGTAGATTATGGAGTGTTTTATCGAGGTTTACTCCTCACGGTTGCCTCCGCTGCCTACAATCACACAACATAGCTGCCTCCCCTATGCTGCTGGTTTTTTATCGAGGTTTACTACTCTTTTCCCTTTGATCCGCGAGCAACTACCTATTCGGGTTCCCATACTGGAGCCTTATTTATTGCTTATCCCGAGGGTTGGTGGGTCAAGAGGCCCTTACAGCTCGAAGAGCACTGGTCTGCAACTTTTATCCCTAACCACAATATAATGACACTTAAATGGGTACCGAGGTACAAGGGAATTGTAGGCAATTGAACAACAGCTACTTTAGAAAAGAAGAGGTCGGAAACTGAATTAATTGGTCCTGAACTGTCGTTAATGAAATATTTTGACAAAACTATTAACCCAGTTCAAAAGTATACCGACTATAGAATTAAAATAAATTTAAAACGAAAAACATAACAATAATATAATTAAAAAAAACACCTACTCACTTTGCAAGCAAAACATTTGATGATATGCTTGAAGTAACATCCACCTACTCAGATGTTTCCTTTGTTTAAACATGTTATTTATATGGCAAAGAGTATCACTCTTCATGTATGCAAATCCATTATTGTTATTCTAATGCCGGAGAAATGATAATAGAGTTCAATTTAAAAAAGCTAAGCACGCGTGAAGGGTATTCTGTACTGCGAATGAATGTTTTCATCGTCTTTTTTGAAACCTGTTATTTTAAAGGTTTTTGTATTTTTTTTTTTCAATTTTAGGCTCAATAGCCTCAGTGATATAAGGATTAAATGGTAAATGTTCATATATTGTTTTGAGTAGTAAACTATTCATTTTAATAAATGTATATTCAATAAAATATACAGGGTGTCTATTAAATACATCCTTACGTACTTATTTATGGTTGTAGATTTAATAACATGAACCAAGAAAGGCATCAAATGAGGTTTAATATTCACAGACATATAAAAAACAATAGACAGAGTTGTTTACAAAATGTGTATGTGCCAACATTAATTCTTACTTTACTACAAATTATTTTGTAGTAACGCAGCGTTGCCAGATGAATAATATAAAATTACTTTTAATACTTCATGTTTGATACTATTATTTAATATTTCTCTACAAACAGAATATATTTTTGCATACATATATTTTTGCATGGAAATATGTGTGGAAATTTGTTATTTGTTGAGTTTGAATCTCTTAAATTTTATATTACATACAAGGTAGTATAGTATAATTTTCCGCTCATCTTTTAAAATTTTGCGAAGTCCGGCAACGCCGCTAGCAAAATACCCCAACAAGCAGCCGCCATATTCCAATATAATTTCATTGATATTTAAAGTGGCGAGTACTGTGTTTTTGATTTATTTGCGTGTATTTCACCTAATTTAGTATTTACTAGTGAAGCAGAGGTGTTAAAAAATTAAAACTATGGTGAGACAGTGTGTGGTGTGCCGGAAAATCGACTATTTGAACCCTAACCTATATTTTCACTGGTAAGTTGTAGTAAATAAGTTAGTCATAGGCGGGTATGTGAATCCTTTTTTCACACAATCTGAGTTGGCATGATATGGAGAGAATTGGGTGAAATTACCACTCACATACTTACACATATTTAAGCAGATTGTAGAAAATAAACATAAGATGCTGCACATACCTATATATAAAAAAATGTCTATGATGCTTACCTATAGGAAACATTAGACAAGTAGTTCAGGAATTTGGATAGACTGAGAGTTTTGAGGTATTAAAAACTTCATGTAAGGCTTGCTTTGATAGGCAACTACTTACTGTACCTGTTGCATTTTGTATAGGTGCTAGGAATTATGTAATTTTATTCCTAGCTATAATTTACAATTTACTGGTGGTTTTACCTCATATCACAATACCTCTACTACAACACTATTATCTTCAGAAATCCTAGTTAGTAGTAAAAAATGGGTAAACAGCTAGCCACTGTTGTGTACCTATAATTTTCCAATGATTTCTTCTAGTTTTCCGGTAAGCAAAGCTCGAAGAAATACCTGGATGGAAATACTTGGATTCCAGCCAGATAAAAAATTACCAAAGAGGCCAGAAGTATGTTCTGATTATTTTGAAGGAAATGATTTTACACAAAGGACCAATGGAACAAAAATGTTAAGGAGAGATGCAGTTTCTTATTTCGCAATCAATGACTTAACTTTGACGATGTAACTACTTGTAAAATAAATATGTATTATTTTGTAATTATTTTTATTTCATAAACCTCACAAGAATTTGTATTACCTAGAAGTGCAAAATTAATATAAACTACAATATACATTACTTTTACTGACAATTTTGAAGTTGTTTTAAAAAATGAAAATGTGTAATATTCTCCTTTGAGCAGTAAATATTTCAATGTGATAGTTAGATAAATTGAATTTTTTTATCAGTAGTAACAAATTTCGATATTTATACTAATTTTTGTTGCACAGTTGTTTATTAAGTTTTAATTTAAAAAATCGAAAATATTGTGAAAAAATTCCCGAATTGAGTCTATTCAATCATTCGCCCCCGTTATTTCTCCGTCTATGGTGTTTATCTGTCGGCCGCCATATTCCAACAATGGTCATATGCTTTGCCTCTTCACCGCCCCTGATCATAACAATGTTGGAGTATAAACATTTCGTATTTTATGAATGAATAGCTCTGTCTATTGTTTTTTATATGTCTGTGTTAATATTCCATTTAAAACTACCTCAAAAAGTTATTATTGTTTTGGCACCTTAAAGTCTATTTTTGAAGTACTTTTTGTGGCTACAGGATCTTTTTACAGAGAAATTTCAAGGTTCCAAAAGAACCAAACTGTTCAATCTTGAATAGTTTTATCTGTGAATGTGAAAATAGTTTCAGATTACATCTTATTTGATCCCATTTTAGATTGCCAAATTGTTTTAATATCCAACCAAAAATGAACTCGCGAAGGAGGAAGGTAGTAGAATCCGTTTCACATAAGAAGAAGCCTCGTGAAATTTGCCAACTGTCTTGCGCAGTAATCAAAATCGGTCTTGTTTATCTATGTCGCCTCGTAACGGTTTCATGTCATTGGCGTTACAAACGAACATTGCCAATCATTAATTGAAAGTATAGACATTTTAATGATACCAAGTATTGAATGTGAAACAATCTAGAAAAGCTTCAAATAATTAGCAAATATGTTTTATGTTTTATTACATTTTTAATATTGTTATTTTGTGTTAGCCTACAAAATGTGAAAACGTTAAGCTACTGACTTGAAGTCGCATGTCAATTTTACAATATGGCGCTGGTTTTGACCATGGTGTAATAGAGAACAAGGTGTGTTACGCCGCCATCTTGAAAAATCAGCGAATCAGAAAATACCGCTCGAAATCAAACGCTTGACAAATAACTGAATTTGAAACGAAAACAAGAGACAAAATAGTTATGACAGTCACTCAAGACATTGAACATATGATTGGCAATATGGCGGCGTTTTGGAAGGTTCGCAGAACATGACGAAAATTCGTCTTCCGTAGGAGCACACCTTCTTCTATTACACCAAGTTCCCGCATACGACTGCAACTTCAAGTGGAATCAACTTACGTGAAACACGGAGTTTACTAAATTGACTTCCCGTTCCTTTAAGCTGTTTGGTTTAATACGTTACATGGTACAGCTTTTTTATTGTGTAATTTCACTACCCCACATATTCAAAATTCATTTATAAACGTTCTTTTTTTATTAGGATCTAGGGAAACTTAAAAAATAAAGAATATTTTTCTAATAATATCTAATAATCTCTTATGATTTAGTTTGCATAAGCAATCAAAACCGTGAATGTTTTTTTAACAAAACAAACTATTTTTCGTAGTGTGTGTAAACTAAAGTTAAGTAATCAAACATTTTTCACTAATTTAATTTACTCAATTTTAATTCCATACATGCATGGAGTTCATAATAATTATATTAATAGTGCCAAGTTTAAATTTCATTAATATTCACTGATAACATTTTAAAACTTACGCAATGCAGGTGTCTTTTAATTATTCAGTGTCCTTCACGGTATTCCATGAAAACTATTATTATTATTATTACATTAGATGTGTAACAAATTGTTTATTTGATTATTGTTCGACAAAAAGAGGAAAAACAAATCAGCGTACGTGTATTGTTCTGAATTAAATTACAGTATTAAAGAAAAAAAGTTGTTTCAAGGCAAATATTTTCCAATGAAAATCGACAAATATCATTTATTTATTATTATGTACAGTACCAGAAACTACTTTAGCCCGCTTTACAGTTCGCAAAAGAGGAGTTCAGTCTGTCAGTGTGGCCAACAAAAAGTGGTTTTTTCTGACAAGAATGAAGGTCTACCATTCTACTATTATCATTGCGGACATCTATATTGCTTTATTAAAATAATGAATACACCCCCGAAGCGTATACATATATTGAAATTTAAAATGACTTTTCAGCTGCATACCTACTCAACATATCGGTGGCCAATAATTCTCGGAACTTTTGACAAGTCACCATTTCATTTTGGTTATTCTGTCACTAGTTATGTCAAACGTCAGCTATATTTATTTTTGATATTCGTTTAATTGTGTATGTCCATTTTCGATAAGATTTTTGTAGCATTTCTAGTTAGTTGTATCTCTATTCTTCTAATTACTTTTTCCACTGACATCTGACTAGTGACAGTCATTTTAAATTTCAAGATTTACGCTTCAGAGGTCCATTCATTATTTTAATAAAGCAATATAGATGTTCGCAATGAAAAAAAACATGCAAAAATTTTATGTTTTGAATGATAGGCCTTAACTGTCAATCTTGTCAGAAACAAACACTTTTTGTTGGCCACTCTGAACTCCTCTATTATTCTTGCAACATGCAATATTCTTGATCGAAAGCACTCACAGTGTTGCTGCAATACATTGCAAGACAAATTGTGAACTGTAAAGCGGGCTTTACAAAAGGAGTTGAAGTAAGTATATACAGCAAGACGAGCAAATATGAAGGGATCGTCTCGCTTGGCAAATACGCTTCTGTATTTCAAGCAGAGGTCTATGCAATACTTGCATGTGCAAGGGCTAATAAACAGGCAGATCAGGATCTACAGTGACAGTCAAGCCGCCCTTAAAGCACTTTAGAGCTATAGGGTGACATCTCGGCTAGTATGGGAATGCGGCGAAGAACTTAGAAGACTGGCGACTCGGAGTGTAACACTGGAGTGGGTCCCAGGTCACAAAGGAATCGCTGGCAATCAAAAAGCTGACGAACTCGCAAGAGCAGGATCGTCAACTCTGATGAACGGACCCGAACCTGCTGTGGGCATCCCCAGGTGCTTAACGAGGTCATGATTAAAAGGGTGGTAGAAAGAACAACACAATAAACACTGGAAGAATACGACCAGGCAAATACATGGGAAGAAATTCATAAGAGAACCATCAGAAAAAGTAGCGAAAGAACTGCTCTCAATGAGCAGGAACAAACCACGCACCATAACGGGGCTACTTACGGGACACTTTCCCACAAAGGAGCACCTAAACAAAATAGGGCTGTACAACGGAGACCTTACATGCAGAAGATGCAAAAAGGATACCGAAACAGCTCTGCATATACTATGCAACTGTGAGTCGCTGGACCACAGAAGGCAGAAACTGTATGGTAGACCCCGAATGACTCCAGAAGACTTCTACAACCAACCAGCAAAGAACATTTATGAGCTAATACAGGGAACGGAATGGCTGAATAGGTTGTAGTCAGAACACTAGAAGTATCCACAATAAGTCCAGGAGGCTGAGGTGGTACCGGCGAAGAGACGGCTCCTTAGAAAAAAAAGTATAAATTCTATTTCATAGGTTGGCTATTCCCCTGTGACCTTTTCATGTCTATTGTGATCCTTTGAATTTAGATTACATTCATCATCACTACTCTTTGTATGTAACCATTCAACCTTGTACAAGAAGCCACGCAAAAGGCAGTCGAATCGCTTTGGTATGAAGTGCAGGTTCCTCCTCTAGTTCAGCTTATTTAGCTAACAGTAGCTGTCTTGGTGAGAAAAGTTTACCCATACAAACTGAGAGGTAACCTGGCAGAGGTGGAGAAAGTGGAATTGTGGGCAAAAAAAGGATATATATTTCAGTAAGACCGTTATAGCTTTACATGAGGAAGTGACGACGATTCTCTACTTAGTTGAAGACATTAATAGGCAGGAAAGTACAGTAGTCATCTTCACAGACAGCTAAGATGCACTGAAGGCACTCAATTTCATCTCAATTTCAAAGGGGTCAATAAAATTCTAAGCTATTATGGAATTGCGTACGTGCCTTAAACGCACTCCGAAACCTATTAGTTAGGGAGGCGAGGTCGCTAAATGGCGACATTCTCGAGCGTTGTCGAGACCTATCAAAATCGAAAGATAAAGTAATCTCGAAAAGAATAGCTCGTATGGTAAAAACCATTTTAGCGGTGGGTATGGCGTGTACGGTTTTTCAAAAATGTTGAAAAAACAGTTACCTGGGCATTCTCGAGCGCGTCAGATATTCATACCACGTATGCCCCAAGTGCCTCTGATAACAACGGTATACTAATCTGCCGGTTTACGTGGTGGGGGTAGGCATATAAAGTAGTCAAAAATCCGGAAAAAAAAATTTACTCGAGCGCGTCAGATTTTCGGAAGGGGTGTTAAGTAGGCCCCAAGGAACTCCCTTTAAAAAAACTGACGATTTCGGCGTGACGTTAAGTTACGAAAAATTTTTGAAAATGCAAAAAAAAAGTTCTTCAGATTTTCATAGGGGAGGTTTATCTCGGTATCCTGAAAGCATATTTTCTTAATCTAACAAAAATGTTGGTGGGTTCTCTTGATCTGACCGAAAAAGGTTTTTTTGTTTCTGGACGGCATATTTCTGTGAAGCGCTCAGTTTGTATTACATGTTTATGGCACATTCCTTCTTTTTGGCTTCAATTCTTCACTTCGTTTTGCTTAAGGTACGTCCAAAAAATAATTTGAGGATCAACAGGCTATTGAATAATATAAATAAATGAAACGGTATATGTTAATAATACTTTTGTATACGCAGATACGCGTAACTTTTTCCGAGTCCACGAAAATTGTCGAGAAGCTTTAGGAAAAAAAATTGAGATAATAAAATAAAAGTTACTTAATTTAATCATCGTTGTTCCATATCAATTTTTTTAACACCCTCCGTTTTCGAGATATTATACTCAAAAAAACGGGAGTTTGAGTTTTCAAGATGCTTTAAGTCCAAAAGTTTTCACTTTGGACAAAAATGTAAAGAAACCTTTTTTGTGTAAAACTAAATTACCTCTTTTTTATTTAAACTTTTTTTTTGTAAAATGTATCGTTCGCGACTTATATGCCGCAACGCGTTTTTCGGAAGACGAAATGGCTCCTCCACACTTCCGGTCATGCGGAAACCGGCAGATTTTGTATTTTTAGTAAGTTTTAGATTATATTCTTCAAAATAAAAAAAAGTAAAATCGCGCTCGAGAATGCCGGATTAACGTTTTTTTTACAAGTTCGCGACCCTATAACTCGGCGGCATCAAGGACTTATCGTCATATTAGTTAAATTTAGTCTTAAAACACTAAGATCAACCCCCCATATCTTAATCTGACGCGCTCGAGTATTTCAGACTATCGATTTTTTTTACTAATCTGATCGTCTATCCTAGGTGCAAGTCACTACATATAGAGCTAATACTTTCCAAAGTTCTATTAGGTCTAAGGTATCTCTCAACTGCCACCTTTCTACAGCATCAAAATCGACAATAAGTAGGTATATCCACTCGGAAATATCAAGAATGGTTAAACGTTCAAACGTAGTTATCGCCCATACAAAAATTGTTAACTAATGATTTAGCTCTGATCTCAACTCACGCATTTTATATGAAGTGCTAACAGTATTTTCAGCTTCTTTATCATATCCCAATTTTTTAAACGTCTGAAATACCCTGTAAACAATTTTATATATAAGATTATCGATAAGTTGAAACGAAATATTTCAAAATGTATTCTCCACATATCAGTATTGTAACGGCTCTTTGTTTACTGTAACCATCATGTCCTTATATATAACCATCTACAATCCTTAACTCAATAGGTTCGATTGTGTTATTTGTTTTGCTCAGTTTCATTTGTGTTGCCTTCTTTGTTTCGGTAAATTGAATGCGGTCATTAACATATGCTAAACAGTAATACTCTTTAATTGTTTTTCCTATTTCAGCACGAAGTGCTTAAGTGTACTTAAAATTCCATAGGCATATTTCCTTTTTATTCGAATGCATTTACTTCGCTAATTAGCACATATAAAAGACTATTATATTTCCATATTATTCAAAGCAGGAAAACTGTTTTAGTATCACTATCGTGAGAAAATGTTATTTGTTTAGAATCTTGGACAAGACCCACAATAACTTTCACTAATAACATCAATTCCGAACGTATTCTGAATATGTACAAGCTTAATTTTTTCAATCTAGGCTTACTACTGTATATGTACCGGGTGGCGAGATAACAATCCAAACCAAAGTGCTGTATTCGTCGTATAGACTTGCGGTAGAAAATTTTATAAATTAAAGTGGCCAAAAGAAATTCCTGGAAACTATTCTCAGGTTTCCAAGATGGCGCACAGTGCGCTAGGGAACCTAGAACTAAGTTATATACGAGTATGTTTTGTTTGACACTTTTTGAAATATATTTATTAAAATGAAATAGTGGGGGAGATTTAATGTTTTTTTATAGTTTGTCTGGATTAGCCGCTCTAGCGCCTCGGGGCGCACTTGCCATCTGACAGCGAATATTTCCTCGTATATTAAAAATCCCATATGAAGCGGGAATTTTTCGGCGAAAATTGCCCGGTAGAATCCGAAAACCCGCTATCTATAGAAAATGTCTTTGCAGATCCGTAACTACAATAACAAGTGTTGAAATTGCTCATTTGTTATTTTGAATAACTTCAATTCTAAGCATATTTAAATATTTTTCATCTGTCAAATTTCCATCTATAAATATAGGACCAATAATATGGTCGCCTATGATACCGGCCCAAACGTTCACCTTTTGAGGGTACTGAGTAACTGTCTCACGCATCCAATTAGGATTCTCTGCTGACCAATATCTACAGTTCTGTCGGTTTACCTCTCCATTCAATGTGAATGTTGATTCGTCAGAAAAAATAATGGTACCAAGAGCTATCTCATTTCTGTTCAGCTTATTCATCAATCTTTCGCGGAAATCCATTCTACGATCTGGATCATCTTCTGTTAACTCCTGCACAAAAGTTAATTTGTAGGGATAAAGTTTTTCTTTATGAAGACATCTTAGAACAGTAGTTGTATGACTAACATTATTTTCACGGGCAATTTGACGTGTATTTGAAGTTGGATTCTCTTCGACACTTAACGAAATATCCACTTTCACATCATCTTCAACGAAGTGTGGTTTTCTTTTTAATGGTTTGACATGTCCAAGTTCTCTGAATTGTGCATGAATTTTAGACACAGTTTTTTGTGAAATATTAGGCAATTCGGGATACCTGTGATTAAATAAGTTTGCCACTTCAACTTGACTTCTGCAGTTATCCCCGTACCCGATCATCATTAAAATCTCAATTCGGTGAGTCTCAGTTAAATATTTCATTGTTATGACGACAAGGAAAGAGTGTTTGACAAAGATTTTACTTTTTTAGTACAAACTGTCGACACATCAACAACTGACAGAAAACAATCCACATTATTTACCGATTTAAAGCAATCCACATTATTTACCGATTTTGTCTAATTATTGGCGTTTTTAGGCAATTTTTAGGTATTTATGATAAAATTCATGGGCGTAGCAGGTTTTGTTTACTATACAAATACGTCTAATAATTAGTTAGTTTAGATTTTTGATAAATCCATATTTAGCTAATTTAAAAAATTACCAATATTTCAAGTGTAATAAATTATTAATTTTAAAATTTCACCCTGTATAATTCTTAATTGACCATACATTATTTAGTTTGTTGGAATCGGTTCATTAAGAGGATTTCAAAAATATGCAAATATACAGGGTGTTTCATAAAAAAAACACCGACTATGGCATACTTGCGTGTATCAACCTGTACATTTAAATTTATGGTTACATAACGCACAACTCAATTCAAAAGTTGACGTGTCTCGGCATTTTTTATAATTTTCTAAAATAATGACATAAAGAATTTTATTCCATAAGTGGTTTCCACACTGTATATAACTACCAAATAATTATTTCTAGTTTTTTTAATTAAAGAGAAAAAACTACAATTCGGCAACGTCACAAAAGTTTGCTTTGCAATGTCATCGTCTTTCTATCGTAAATAAACCATAAAAATAACTAATTCGATTTTTCTCTTTTCATTTCAAAGATGCTCTTGCCTACTATAGAATATCCATCGAACGTATTATGAAGTATTCCAAAAGAAGAACCAAACAATTGAAACGCACTTGCGCCTAGTACTTTGAATGTGTTCGGGATCAACGAATCATTAATATTAATATTTGTGTTACTTTCACAGCTTTCTCCAAAAAAATCAACCGAACGTATTATCATATGGCTTTATTTCGAAATAAATTAAGGATAAATTGTTTATAATTTATCAAATCCTTTTAAACATTTCATATAGTCATAGCCTTATGAGATTATTAATTAACTGAATTCATTTATGGTCTAAGCACATGTAAACATTTTCAACTATAAATTATAATTAGTATGTAGTAATAGACACTAGTTAATTTAAAATGTCTGTATTATTTCGCATTCCGCATAAACAACTAAAGCGGGCAATGCCTATTAAGAGCGTTAAGTACTGTTACGTAATCATTTAACGCTTAATTATCAATTGTTTAAAATTGCTGGGTCTAAGTAAAGTGAGGTACTTGTATTAAAAGCTTTTTTAAAATTAGGTGCCGTGACGTAATACTTGTGAGCCAATTACATGAAAAAGTGCACATTCGAACAAAGTGTTCTGTTAGGTTAGCGGTAAATATCAATTTAATACGGATGTTTTTGAATAAAACGGAATTCTAATTTGGACGCCGCGTCGTTTTATTCACTTTAGTAGATTTTATTGGAATGCAACATACAAACAACCATACATTCAATAACAGATGGGACAATCTTTATATGTAATTATTTTGGACAAAAATAGCTTTATTCAATTTACCTCCGTACAATTTTAATTGTTTTAGAAGTTACAGGATGGAGAAAATGGACTAATGTAGTCAAATAATTATTTTTCTCATATATTAGTGTTGGAATATGAATTTCCATTGGTTAATAATCATCAGAGAAATTCTGAAACTTTCTGGTTATTAGATATACAGTGTGGAAACCACTTATGGAATAAAATTTTTTATGTCATTATTTTAGAAAATTATAAAAAATGCCGAGACACGTCAACTTTTGAATTGAGTTGGGCGTTATGTAAACATAAATATAAATGTACAGGGTGATTCACGCAAGTATGCCATAGTTAGTGTTGTTTTTTTTATGAAACACCCTGTATATTTGCATATTTTTGAAATCCTCGTAATGAACCGATTCCAACAAACTAAATATTGTATGGTCAGTTATGAATTATAAAGGGTGAAATTTTAAAATTAATAATTTATTACACTTGAAATATTGGTACTTTTTCAAATTAGCTAAATATGGATTTATCAAAAATCTAAACTAACTAATTATTAGACGCACTTGTATATTAAACAAAACCTACTACGCCCATGAATTTTATCATAAATACCTAAAAATTGCCTAAAAACGCCAATAATTAGACAAAATCGGTAAATAATGTGGATTGTTTTAAATCGGTAAATAATGTGGATTGTTTTCTATTCTGTCAGTTGTTGATGTGTTGACAGTTTATACTGAAAAAGTAAAATCTTTGTCAAATACTCTTTCCTTGTCGACATAACAATGAAATATTTAACTGAGATTCACCGAATTGAGATTTTAATGATGATCGGGTTTGGGGATAACTGCAGAAGTCAAGTTGAAGTGGCAAACTTATTTAATCACTGGTATCCCGAATTGCCTAATATTTCACAAAGTACTGTGTCTAAAATCATGCACAATTCAGAGAACTTGGACATGTCAAACCATTGAAAAGAAAATCACACTTCGTTGAAGATGATGTAAAAGTGGATATTTTGTTAAGTGTCGAAGAGAATCCAACTGCAAGTACACGTCAAATTGCCCGTGAAAATAATGTTAGTCATACACCTGTTTTAGATGTCTTCATAAAGAAAAACTTCATCCCTACAAATTAACTTTTGTGCAGGAGTTAACAGAAGACGATCCAGATCGTAGAATGGATTTCTGCGAAAGATTGATGAATAAGCTGAACAGAAATGAGATAGCTCTTGGTACCATTCTTTTTTCTGACGAATCAACATCCATATTGAATGGATAGGTAAACCGACAGAACTGTAGATATTGGTCAGCAGAGAATCCTAATTGGATGCGTGAGACACATACTCAGTACCCTCAAAAGGTGAACGTTTGGGCCGGTATCATAGGCGACCATATTATTGGTCCTATATTTATAGATGGAAATTTGACAGCTGAAAAATATTTAAATATGCTTAGAAATGAAGTTATTCCTGCGTTGGCAAACTTATATCCCAACGCAATAGATCCTAGCTTACCGAATGAAAATGTTTGGTTCCAGCAAGACGGAGCAACACCCCTTTATGCTTTAATGGTAAGAACTTATTTAGATGAAATCTTCCCCAATAAATGGATTGGACGAAGAGGTACTATTGAGTGGCCAGCTAGATCGCCAGACCTTACGCCGTTAGATTTTTTTCTGTGGGGTTATCTCAAGAACAAAGTATATGCAAAACAACCAACTAGCATTGTAGACCTCAAAGACAGGATAACTACAGAAAAAAAAAATAAAATAAAAATAAAATAAAAATAAAAAAAAAAGAAATAAATGATATAAATTAATAGATGCACAAATACTAACAACATATACACATATTTTTTCTTTAACACACTAACAAAATTGTTTACAAGATAACTTTGTTAAATAACTCGTCAAATTAATCTGGCTAATTGGTCTCTGCCAAAGCCACCCAACTACTCAAAAAAAAACTACAGAAATACGGAATATTTCACCTCAAACTTTAGACAAAGTTAAGGAGGAGTTCTATAGGAGACTGTGCTATTGCCAACAACTAGGTGGACAACATTTTGAGCATTTATTTTAATGTATTAAAATCAAATACATCAGGTATTTTATGTATGTGTTTAATAACTGTAAAAATAAAAATTTCACCCTGTATA